>ML809446.1:38706-50835 GCA_009831015.1 Picea engelmannii | reverse complement strand
GAGAGTTTGAGGAACGTCAAGGTAAGGTGTAGGTATAGGTCTTTCCATGCCTTGTGATGTATAAGTCTTGACATGTCTAGGTATTACCATGTATAGGAATGTGAGGGAGAGAAAGAGAGACAAACAGGGGGGTAGAGAGGGAGAGTAAGAGATAGATGTCAGAGAGAGAGAGAGAGAGAGAGAGGGGGAGAGAGATGAATGACTTATAAGAACACATGCATGTTCCTAGAGCATGTGCCTGTCTTTTGAATTCAAATTTTTTTGGAAGGATTGATAATCTGTATGCTGACTTGGCTGGATTGGTGATCCAAGTGGATATCGGTGGCCACCCACCTTTTCCGACTGGCTCAAAATAGTTTTCTAGCAATTTTGGCAATTTACTATTTTTAGCAGGTTTTAACTTCCGGGGCCATTTTGAGGGCCTAATTGAAGGTTTTTCGAGATCTAGGTTCTTAATGATAGAAAAATTCATGACATAGCCTCCAAAATGAATCTCCTCAATGATACCTTTCCAACGAGCTATCATACGCCTAAAACGGAGTTCGTATGCAAAAGTTACGACCCCGGGAAGTTGATGTACTAACTTACCCAAACGGGGCCCACATGACTTTTGGCGCTTCATCTCCCAGGGTTAGGTTTTTGGATGTCTAGGGTTTTTGTCATTTCTATTTATTGTAAAAAGGCCTTCAGAGCCTCATTGTAATCATCTTCTTGCGAATACGAGTAGCCATTACATCTCTTCTTAGAGATAAGCTACCACCATTCTAGCGAGTCTTTCACTCTGTATTTTTACAGTCTTTGTACATTTCTTTCATTAATAGAAATCGTGTATTACTATATCTCTGTGTTTATGGTTGCATCTCTGATATATTTTTGTTATATTATCGGCTATACGCGATATCTCTGTGCATTTATTTATTATATCTCCGCTCTCATTTCGTGCCAAAAATAATTCGGATCACTCGGATTTAGGTTCGGGATGAAAAACCTAGTGGTACAGTATACAAATTGATGAAAACCTCCATTTTTTTGAATACCCCTCTATATCTTTGTCTTTGATGTTATTTTTCTATAGGATAAACAATTAAGTTATTGATGAAGCTACAAACATATATAGAGTCAGCTATGGAGATTTGAAATATATAAGTTTTATAAAAACAAATATTGTTTACTATTTTTAATCTATTTTTTTCACATATATCAAAATCTTAGAATACATACCTCTCTTATTTCTGCTATAACTTTTTCTCATCTTAACCATTTCTCAAATGAGTTATATGTGGCACTAAGGGAGACCGATATATATGATATAAAAAAAATGATTTGATCATGTTAAGACCCTCTTAGCCTACATGAACAAAAGAAGTTGTAATTTCAGGAATATGTTGACTTTAATAATTTCAAAAAATATATAAAATTAACATAAAAAAATTTCAAAAAAATACACAGCACAAGAAAAATGGATTATATATATATATATATATATTATCGGGTTTGCATTGCCACTAACACGTCCTGAGAGACCATCATTAGCTTTCACTCACCCCCTTCCCTCTAAATACCTAGGGGCACCACTTTTATAAAATGACTTAATAAATATCTCCTCTCTAATATTGAAAGTAATTTAGCTAGTTGGACCTTCATATTGATCACCATGCCACGAAAATCATATTCATAAAGTTTGTACTTCACTCCATGTTGCTATATCTTTTTTCGGTTCTTGCAGCAACTATTAAGATAATCAAATGTTTTCACTCGATTCAAATATATTTCCTCTAGGGTGGGCCCAACAAAGAAAGAAAATGGGTTCTTATTTCTTGGGAAAAACTCTATCTATCGAAGTGTGGAGGTGGCTTGGAAATCAAGGACCCGTTGATCATGAGCAAATCATTAGCAACAAAAACCTAGTGAAGATGGCTTGAAAGAAAACATGACCTATGGACAAGAATCTAAAAATAAAAATATGCACACAACATCCCAAAGGAGGATCACATCCATATCGAGGGCCCATTCTTGGGATCTCTCATTTAAAACAATGCTTGGGGAAACTAGGCCTTAGTCCATGCTCGTAGCTTTTAGGAAATTTGAGATGACTCTTTAGAATTATTTTGGGAGGATGTGTGGCAACACAATGATCCAGGTGGATATTGGTGGTCACCCACCTATTCCAACTGACTCATCTTGACAGTTTTTAGTTAAACATGTTCCTCTGTAATGATGAAATTTCTTTGCAATTGTGGGTTCTGCACTTCTAGGACTATATTGAAGCCCTACACAACATCTAGGTGGATATTGGGGGCCTCCCACCTATTCAAACTGACTTATTTTGGAAGTTTTCATGTCAGTACATATTTATGTACTTCCATGGCCATTTTGGGGCCCTAAACAATGTTTTTTTGGCTAGACATAGAAAAATTATACACAAAGTCATAGTTTGACAACATAATGTGTAGTTCTCGAAAAGACCTTTCCAATGAGCTATCACATGCCAAAAATGGAGGTTGTATGAAAAAGTTATGACCCTGGGAAGTTGAGGTACTAACTTACCCATCGGGACCCACATAACTTTTGGTGTTTCATCTCCTAGGGTTAGGTTTTGGATGTCTAGGGTTTTGGAATTCATGAGTAATGTTAAAAAGGATTATGTAGCCTCATTGTAATCATTCTTCTCATACAGATATGCATAGCAACTACATTTCTTCTCAGAGATAACTACCACCATTCGAGCAAGTTGTTTCAGTTATGCAATTTTACAGTTTCAGCCTATTTTATTTATTCAATAGAAGTTATTTTTCACTAGATGTATGTTGTTGTTCTTCGTATCTCTGGGTTATTGTATTCAATCTGTTATTCATTTCATTCCACTCATAAATCAAGATCAATGGTATCATAGTGGTATACTCTTCATTTTTTTTTCTTTGTGCATGTCCCCGATAAGATCTGGGTACAAGAAGTTGGGACTTGAACCAGTCGAGCCTTTCCAAGATCGGTTTCTCCAATCCCAACCAAAACTCATGGGGGACAATAAGAAATATGATGGAGCAAGAGACCCTTTTAAACCGTTTCTCAAGGAATCCCTTGCGCGAAAAAGGAACGAAATGATGGACAACTTTCCATAGATCCTTTGGTGACTGCCCACAAGAGATGCATCTTCATCAAGCGACCACACAACCCCCTTCAAGGTACAATTAAATTTTGATATTCCATTATTTGAAGGACTGATAGATGCGGATGTTGTAGATAAATGGTTGAATATGCTCGAAGGGTATTTTTCAGTCCACAATTTTTACGATAAGGAAAATATTACTTTTTCACTCCTCAAGGTCATCCCCAATGTTAAGGACTGGTGGGATACTTACTCTAAACAAAGGGCCATAGAGGAATCTACAATATTTATGGTCTCCCCCACATGGGTTTCCTTTAGGGATTTCATTAAAGAACAATACTACCCTGTTGGAAGCTACGAGGACCAGTACACAAGATGGACCATGTTGTGAAAGGAAAGGGACCAAAAAGTGCTAGATTTCACCAATATTTTCCATACTCTATGCACCAAATTGGGTATCAAAGACTTTGAAGGACATATGGTGCTCAAATACCACAGTTGTCTGCATAGATACATTCAAACATAAATGGATTTTATGTACATCACATCATTAGGTACAGGTTATAGATATGCTATCAAGATCGAGCAAAAATTTAAGTAGAAGAAGTGAGAGTTTGGATCTGCAAATTCCTCAAAGTTGAAGCAGGGAAAATGCGGTCCCAACCCACCAAACAAGGGACAGAGAAAATATGGCCACTCTCAGGGAAACTATTCCAAGCCATAACCCAATAAGGGTAATGATAAGTCAAAGAAGGACATGTGAAAGTGGTGTGAATACCATAAAATCGCTTGGCACAACACCGAATATTGTCACTCCAATAACTCACTAGTGGTCGAGCTGAAGGCTTATGAGTCCAAGAAAAATTCTGAATTTGAATCAAATCCAAAAAGTGGGAATCAGATTATCGATGTGGAACCCAATTCCACTATCGCTACCACCAAAGTATAGCCAAGCGAACCAGAAAAATGAGAGGAAGGGGAACACCTATTTCACTCACATATGTGGGTAAAAGGTGATCCACTTCATTTCATTATCGATAGTGAAATTCAAAATAATATGATTTCAGCAGAGGTCATCAAGCAGCTAGATCTGTTGATAACATTGCATCTGCAACCCTACACCATCGGCTCATTTCTCCAAGGAAGAGATCTCTGCGTCAACCAACAATGTTGTCTTCCCTACGACATCAAGCCCTTCAAAGATGAGGTATTGTGTGATATTTCTCCCCTTGAAGTTTGTGATGTTATTTTAGGCCATCCATATTTGTGGAAGCAACATGATATGTATGAGTCTAGACCCTGCAGTGTTATTATTACTTTGGGTAGACAATTGTACAAGATACCAGAGGTAACGTTGCCTACCACTATTTCTTTAATCTTTGCTAGGAAATGTAGTAACGTCATTTCATAGATCGAGAAGTTAATATTTTTTGTGATCCATGCTTGCAATAAGAAGAAGGTCGCTGCCACATCTGTGACCTCTACATAGAGCCTATCTTTGCATAAGAAACAGTTGGATGAGATCATGAAAGAGTACAGAGACATCTTCTCCTCACCCATCGGGGTACCAATGCACTACCAAGTCAAGCATCCAATTGATCTAACCCCTAGTGCACCTCTGCCTAATGGACCAGTCTATCGTCGCTCGCAGATGGAAAATGAAAAAATCAAGCATCAGATCCAAGAGTTTCTTCAAAATGGGCACATCCGACCCATCTCCTCCCCTTGCAGAAGCCTGATTCTATTGGTGCAGAAGAAAGACAGGACCTTGCAGGTTTGCATTGATTACAGAGCATTAAACAAAATCACAGTCAGGAACCGGTACCTAATTCCCCGAATTTATGACCTTCTTGACCAACTCAAGGGAGGAAAGTTCTTCAGCAAAATTGACCTAAATTATGGCTACCACCAGGTCCCCATTGAACCGAATGATATATGGAAGATAACTTTCAAATCTAAAGAAGGTCTCTTCAAATGGTTGGTCATGCCATTTGGCTTAACAAATGGACCAACAAATTTCATGAGATTCATGGATGAAGTATTGAGACCATTCACCAACTCTTGTGTGGTGCTATATTTGGATGACATCCTCATCTTCAAAATAACTTGGGAGGATCACATGCAGCGTGTTCAATAGATTTTGAGCACTCTGCAACAACACAAGTTATATGCCAATTTGGAAAAATTCTCCTTTGGAATGAACATGGTCCAATACTTGGGATACATTGTTGATGAGCATTGGGTACATGTGGATCTAGCTAAGATCCAATTTATCCGTGAATGGTGAGCCCCGACCACACTAACCGAGCTTCAAAGCTTCTTGGGACTTGCCAACTTCTACCGAAGGTTCGTGTTGGGATTCTCCCATATTTCATGGGCCCTTAACCAAGTAACCAAGAGTGGTGGCAAGGCAACGTTTGCATGGGGGAAGGCACAACAACAAGCCTTTGATGATATGAAGCATTGCTTGTGCTCAGCTCCATCACTCTCATTACCTGATCTGCAACAATCGTTCGATATTGATATTGATGCCTCTGACTATGATGTAGGTGTAGTTCTCACTCAACACGATCATCCAGTAGCATACGATAGTGAGACACTCTCATATATCGTCCGAAAATACCCCACCTATGAAAAGGAAATGTATTCCATTGTGCAAGCCTACCATCAATGGAAACATTACATTTTGGGAAAGGAGGCAATCATCCACACTGATCACAAGCCTTTATAGTTCATACAGACACATGGGAAGTTGCAGAACGACCACCATCAAAAGTGGTCCACATACCTGCAACACTTCCATCTCAACATAAAGTATAAGATAGGGAGCACAAATCATGTCGTTGACTACCTCAGTTGACCTTTGGTTGTTGCACTCACCACCATGCTCCATTCCTGTGGACATGAGGCATATGAGTGGCCCCAACTTTATGAACATGCCCTAACTTTTCCACCACCTATCAGCTCTTGGGTATCGCCACGAATGTCACCGATTTTGACATTCGGGATGGACTGTTATTCCATTTGGGCCACCTTTGTGTTCCTACAAGAGAGCATGCAAAGATGATTTTGGAGGCTCACTACAGTCGAATGGAAGGACATTTTGGTGTGGATAAAACTTTGTTCATTCTACAGAAAAAATTTTATTGGCCAAAAATTCTACAAGACATCAACAAGTATATCGGATCTTGCACTATATGTTCCATTGCCAAGACAACCATCAAGAATATAGTCATATACACCCCTCTTCCTTCTCCCTAGAGGCCTTGGAAATCCATCTTGATGAATTACATGTCTGACCTTCCATCCACCAAATAAGGCAATGACTATGTATTTGTCGTGGTTGATCGATTTTCGAAGATGACCATTCTCACAACCTGAAAGAAGAGCATCACAACAACAGATATTGCCAAGCTCTTATTCAAACGAGTGTGGGTGCATTTTGGGATACCACATACCATCATATCATATTGGGACAACAAGTTCCTCAACACCTTTTGGTCGAGTCTCTTGTCACTGTTGGACACCAAGCTCACTAAATTCACTTCTTTCCACCCCCAAACAGATGGCCAAATAGAGGTCATCAATTGGATGATTTTTCACATCCTACGCATGTATAACTATAAACATCTGCGTACATGGGATGAGAGTATTCCCTATGTTCAACATAGCTACAACAGGGCTCTCCATAGCTCCACCAACCATACATAGATCAACTCTGACTGCATAGAAAATACATCCATTGATCATATAGTGTACATACGGGTCAAGGGAACTCGCCAACAAAGGATCCAACTTTATCAGGTTGTTAAGGTAGGGCAGCTTTTGCACCAAGGAAAGTGGCTCACCCAGGGCCAAATTCAGAAGCAATTTCCTCACCTGATGGGAGCACTCAATGTAAGGGAGACCATTTCTTCCTAATGGGGGAGGAATGATTCAAGTGGATATTGGTGGCCACCCACCTATTCCAACATGCTCATCTTGACAATTTTTAGTTCAACACGTTTCTCTGTAATGATGACATTTCTTTGTAATTGTGGGTTATGCACTTTTGAAGTTGTACTGAATCCCTACACAACATCCAAGTATATATTGGTGGCCACCCACTTATTCCAACTGGATTATTTTGGAATTTTTCATGTCAGTACATCTTTATGTACTTCCACGGATCTTTGGGGGCCCTAAACAATGTTTTTTGGGCTTGCCACAATTAAACTATAAACAAAGTTAGATTTTTATGGCATAATGAGTATTTCTCAAAAATACCTTTCCAATGGGCTATCACATTCCTAAAATGGAGGTCATATGCAAAAGTTACAAACCCAGGAAGTTGAGGTACCAACTTACCCATCAGGGCCCACATAACCTTTGGCGTTTCATCTCCTAGGGTTAGGTTTTTGGATGTCTAGTGTTTTTTCATTCATGAGTAATGTTAAAAAGGCCTCTGGAGCCTCATTATAATCATTCTGCTCAGGCGGATGCATGTAGCAACCAAATCTCTTCTCAGAGATAACTACCACCATTGGAGCAATTTGTTTCAGTTTTGTAGTTTTACAGTTTCAACCTATTTTCTTTATTCAATAGAAGTTATTTTTCACTAGATATTTGTTGTTGTTCTCTGTATCTCTATGTTATTGTATTCAATCTATTATTCATTTCATTCTCATCATAAATCTGGATTACACAAACCCAAGATACACTCCTAGAAACCCTTGTAATTGGCCAAAGTAAAAATCCAAGCCCAAAGTTAGAACTTAGTTAACCAATATTGGAGGATCTCAGACAATTCAGGGCCAACATCCTTTCACAAGTGGAAATCAAGTATAGATTGGCCACCATAATTACCAAATAAGTAAAGTAAAGAACTTCATAATTGCTTGAGAAGAAGAAGGATAATTTTATAGTAAGGTAAGGACATATTACACTCGGGTTCACAAGGAGATGGAAACTTTAAATTCGGGCAGTCATACCACCTAGAAGTTAAGCATAGTGACTAGAACACAAGAAGTGTCTAGAATAACATTTGGAACAAATAAATTTGGCCCAAGGTGTCTACTTTCCTCTGTCTATTAGCTCAAAGGAAAATTATTACCTAGGACAAGATTATAAAGAGAATTTTTGAGGGGCCATCCATCTGTTACGTGTGCAAGGAAAATGAAGCAATAATGGAGAACCTATATATATAATTTAAAATGATACGGACTCTATAGGAGATGAAACTCATCAATTACTGGAAGAATTTTTATCCAAAGAATAAATAAAGTTGAAAGAAAGTTTTATTAGTCCCTGCCATGTAGGGACTATTAGTATTCAATTTTTCATTGTTCTAGTATGGAAACCAACCATTTTAACCAAAGTTTCAAGAGTTTCATGCAATTTTTCAACTCACATTTGCTTTTTAGTCTCAAGTTTTAATTTTGAGGCCTTATTCGACCTCATATTGAGGCAACATGTTTCAAACTTAGGGAAAGAGAGGCCTGAAACTTAGTAAATGTGATATGTAGGAGACAATGTGAATTAATGCTAAGTTTCAAGTTAGCATTAATTCCAAACATTAAATGCTTAGTGTTTTCCATTGCATAAMTCATAKCCCATAACCCTRCTGCCAACTAAMCTCCCACTTGGTCATTTGCATGTCTCTTGCCATCACTATAAGCATATTKGCTAAGGATGTTGTTTCCTCCCCATTTCTTTCTCTCACTGTTTCTGTTCTTCCTTGAGATTGATTACCTTTCGTGTTTCTCTTCTTCCTCACAATTACACCTGAATAGTGGTCCTATGCCCATGAACAACCTTTAGTTTTCTATTAGATTAGACGGTTAATTACACTTGAATAGTGATTAGCTGACCTTCAACCTACAATATGTAGAGGAGAGAGACCTTCCACAAAAATAGTTGGTGAGTCAAATCAATTTTACAAATAACACTTCCACATGATTTATTTTACTTCAATTTTATAGTGAATTTAAAAGATACCACTTTAACATAATTTTTTTTTCTTCAATTTTACAGTGAATTAGAGATGTGGTATAATTGTGAAAAAAAAATCTAAAAATATTGGTTTTTATTCAATATTAAGATGAATTAAAGATGTGATATTTGTGAAAAAAAAATCTAAAGATATTTTTTTTTATTCCATATTAAGATGTTATTAGTGGTAAAACTATTTGACAACAAATAATTGTCGCAATTCTACAAAATACAAATTAAAAAGATGAAAACATAAGATGTTATTACTGGTAAAAGGAATTTGACAAGAAATAATTGTCACAGTTCTACGAATGCTACCCAGCAGACTGGTTATTGTTCTACTCAGCAGCCCTGGAGATTGTTCTACTCTACAGCCCTGGAGAGAGAAAAAGTGTCGCTATCAAGAGATTAGCTTACTGACTTTCACCGGTCCACTGCACACTCATTGAAACTTTCACGTGTCCACCTGCAAACAACACTTATAGAGGTTAGGTTTAAGATTTTCACGTGTCCACCTGCAAATAACACTTAGTGAGGTTACGTTTAAGATTTTCCATTAAATGTATGCCAAAGTAGCGGTCCCACCTTTTATCCCTTCCATGGGCGTAAGTACTAAATTTCTAATATCAATTACATATACAAGGGTAGGGTCCTACCACCCAATCATTTTTATGAGCCATAGAAAGTATAAAATTCTCTCCACTATACAACAAAAATCTATTCTTCATAAGTCCTAAAGCATGTGCCAACCAAAGCTAGTCTTCATAAGTCCTAAAGCATGTCAACCAAACTCTTAAATTATCGATGTGAAAAAAATGAGAGGTTCATTTTGGAAAATAGATAGGATTCTAAATCCAAGATTCATGAAAATAGGTAGAAATGTGTGTCTATTGGAATCTACAAAATGCCTTGTCCATCCTTGGATAACCCAACATCTTCCTTGTTTTCCCTATATATATTATCAAATGTGATGTGAGTAAATGTGGATTGTAAGTGTTTGACATCTTGAAAAAGTGTTTGTGATAAAAATTCCTCATTTTAGCTTCTCCATTCATCCATTTGATCACAATTTAGGAGTCTCCCATGACTTGAATATGAGTAAATCCTTTTTCCTTAGTCAAGAGTAGAGTTAATTTTAGGGTTGTAAGCTCACTTTGATTATTTCAATGTCACCTTTGAAAGTGAGGGAATGATTTTGTGTGAGAAAGATCCCCCCCTCGTCCTCCTCTAAGGGGGGCTCACTGGGAAGATCCATCAGAGAAGGCCCATAGAGTATGGGTGTCAATCATCATATCAATGTTTCATGCTCTCTCGTGGATTGGAAAAGCATCAGGGAAATCTCTCAAGATGTTTAAACTTTGTTAAAAACACTTGAAAGGCAAGGTGTCCTTAGTCAAGAGTATATTCAATTTTAGGGTTGTAAACTCACTTTGATTATTTTAGTGTCGCCTTTAAAAGTGAGAGAACGATTTTGTGTGAGAAATATCCCCGCCCCCCCTGGTCCTCTTCTAAGGGGGGCTCCGTGGGAAGATTCACCAAAGAAGGTCCATGGAGTATGGGTGTTAATGATCATATCAATGTTTTGTGTGCTCTCATTGATTGGCAAAGCTTCAGGGAAATCTCTTAATATGTTTAAAATTTGTGAAGCACACTTGAAATGAAGTGTGTCCTTAGTCAAGAGTAGAGTCAAGTTTAGGGTTGTAAGCTCACTTTGATTATATTAATGTCACCTTTGAAACTGAGGGAATGGTTTTGTGTGAGAAAGAATCCCCCCCACTTGCTCCTCCTCTAAAGGGGTCTCCATCGGAAGATCCATCAAATAAGGCCCATGGAGTATGGGTGTCAATGATTATATCAATGTTTTGTGCTCTCTCGTGGATTGACAAATCTTGAGGGAAATCTCTTAAGATGTTTAAACTTTGTGAAGCACGCTTGAAAGGAAAGGTGTCCTTAGTCAAGAGTAGAGTCAATTTGAGGGTTGAGATCTCACTTTGATTATTTAGGTGTCACCTTTTAAAGTGAGGGGATGGTTTTGAGTGAGAAAGATAACCCCCCCCCGGGTCCTCCTCTAAGGGGGGATCCCTGGGAAGATCCATCAAAGAAGGCCCATGGAGTATGGGTGTCAATGATCATATCAATGTTTTTTTCTCTCTCATGGATTGGAAAATCTTGAGGGAAATCTCTTAAGATCTTTAAAATTTGTGAAGCACACTTGAAAGGCAAGGTGTCCTTGTTTTCAAATACGTTTTCATTCCTTGCAATCTAGACACCCCATGCTATAGTGATGGGTAGAGATTTGAAATCATTTATCTCTTTGTCTATGTTTCATTTTCTTCAGGCCGCTTCACTTGTGTCTCCTTACCATTTTTAAAGTAGAACTACAAGGCCTTCATCTTCTCCCCAAACCTTCTTGATGAAAGGGAAGTGAAGGATAAGATGAACATTTTTTTTTTAATCTACTTCACATAAACTACATCTTCTTGAGCCCTCATAAACTCTTTTTTGTAGTAATACCTAGGTTATGGATATGTTATTCAACAATAGCCACATAAAGTTTTTGGACTTGGTAGGTTATTTGTACTTCCAAATTGCTTTCCACCACCAACACAAGGGTTGTGAAATCCTTCAAGGGATAAAGTATTATAGATAAGTTTTGGTTTATATCCCCCTCGTTGGGTTTGCTAACCAAAGGATTTCATGTTGTTCTTCGTTGATGTATACATTGCACTTCTTGAGATAGTTAGTCTAAGAGGTATAGATTGATGCATATTCTTCATTTAGGCCCAAGTCTGTCTAGGTAAGCCATTGTTGATGTCTAGAATTCAAATCTTTTCCTACTGCGATTTGATGAATAATAAAAAACCCTTTTGATCTAAGATCAAGGATGAGAGGTATGGGTAGTTTCTTCTGGTTTTTACTTCCCACCTAGGGGTCAAGACCAAGCTAGACCTTCTCTCATTTTCCAATCCTATAGTTGAACCAATTTTCAATTACGGGGGGAAGCCACAATGGTGGCTTTCTAGATGATGGAAGAGGATGAAGTTTTCTTATTT
>ML809445.1:100354-111361 GCA_009831015.1 Picea engelmannii | reverse complement strand
AACTTTATCGTTTTCTCCATTAAGAATCATTTCCGCACCCTGACCTTTAACACAGTGCGGAAGGTCCGCAGTCAGACTGAATGCAGCCTGCGGAAACAAAGTACTTCCGCAAGGCAATATATGTGCAGCCTGCGTATTGTCTCTAAAAGAGTGATTTTGAGAGATTGACAAGTGTAACTTTCTTCATGAAAATGATCTTAAAGAAGAGCTAGATCTTCTATCACCATGTCATTATCATGTCATCATCTTGATAACCAAAAATGAGGATAACACTTGTGCAAGAGGGAAAACTAGTACATGTTAGCTTTCCCCCTTAGTGGAATGATGTTCAAGATGCACTTGTGCTTGTACATGAGGGAAATATATAATGCACTAGATTTCCCCCTCAATGGAATGATGTTGTTCGAGATGCACTTGTGCTTGTGCAAGAGGCAAAGCTAGCATGCACTAGCTTTCCCCCACTGTAGAATGATGTTTGAAATGTACTTTTTCTTTTGCAAGACGAAAAGATAGCATGCTTTAGCTTTCCTCCACGGTGGAATGATGTTGTTCGAGAAGCACTTGTGCTCATGCAAGACAGAAAGCTAACCTGCGCTATCTTTCCCTCATGATGGAATGATGTTGTTCGAGATGAACTTGTACTTGTGAAGGAGGGAAAGCTAGCACATGCTAACTTTCCCGCGTGGTGGAATGATGATATTCGATATGCGCTTGTGCTTGTGCAAGAGGGAAAGTTAGCACGCACTTTCTCCCCCCCACGATGGAATGATGTTTGAGATGCGCTTGTGCTTGTGCAAGAGGGAAAACCATTACACATTAGCTTTCCTCCAATATGGAATGATGTTGTTCGAGATGTGTTTGTACTTGTGCAAGAGGAAAAACTAGCACGCACTATCTTTCCCCCATGTTGTAATGATGTTATTTGAGATTTTTTTTGTGCTTGTGCAAGATGGAAAACTAGTATGCGCTAGATTTTCCCCATGGTTGAATGATGTTCGAGATGCGCTTGTGCTTGTGCAAGAGGGAAATCTAACACACGCTAGCTAACACAAGAGGGAAATCTAACACTAGTGGATACATGTTGTTCGAGATGCGCTTGTGTTTGTGCAAGATGGAAATCTAGCATACGCTATCTTTTTCTCATAGTGGAATGATGTTGTTCGAGATGCGTTTGTGTTTGTGCAAAAGAGAAAGCTAGCATACACTAGCTTTCCAATGGGTGGAATGATATTTTTCGAGATGCACTAGATTTCCCCCACAGTGGAATGATATTGTTCAAGATGTACTTGTGCTTGTGCAAGGTGGAAAGCTAGCACATGGTGGAATCATGTTGTTTGAGAAGCGCTTGTGCTTGTGCAATATGGAAAACTAGCATGTGCTAGCTTTCCCCCACATTGGAATGATGTTAGAGATGCGTTTGTGTTTGTGCAAGAGGGAAATCTAGCACATGTTATCTTTCCCCCACAATGCAATGATGTTGTTCGAGATGCAGTTGTGCTTATGCAAGAGGGAAATCACTAGCTTTCCCCCATGGTGGAATGATGTTGTTTGAGATGCACTTGTGCTTTTGAAAGAGGAAAAGCTAGCACACGCTAGCTTTATCCCACGGTGGAATAATGTTGTTTGAGATGAACTTGTGTTTTTGCAAGAGGGAAAGCTAGCACTCTCGAATGATGTTATTCAATATTTTCTTGTGCTTGCGCAAGTGGGAAAGCTAGTACACGCTAGCTTTCCCCCACACTAGAATGATGTTCGAGATGCCCTTGTGTTTGTACAAGAGGGAAATATAGTACACGCTAGCTTCCTCCCATGGTGGAATGATAGTTTTCGAGATGTGCTTGTGCTTATGCAAGAGGGAAAGGTAGCACACGCTAGCTTTCCCCCAAGGTGGAATGATGTTGTTAAAGATGTACGTGTGCTTATGCAAGACGAAAATCTAGCATGCGTTAGCTTCCCCCACGATCGAATGATGTTGTTTGAGAAATGATTGTGCTTGTGTAAGATGGAAATCTAGCACACGCTAACTTTCCTCCACAGTGGAATGATGTTCGAGATGAACTTCTGCTTGTGAACGAGGGAAAACTAGCATGCACTAGCTTTCCCCCACGATGGAATGATGTTATTCGATATGCGCTTGTGCTTGTGCTAGAGGGAAAGCTAGCATACTAGGATGATGCTATTCGAGATGCGCTTGTGCTTGTGCAAGAGGGAAAGTTAACATACACTAGCTTTCCCCCATAGTGGAATGATGTTGTTCGAGATGAGTTTGTGCTTGTGCATGTGCAATTGGGAAAGATAAAACATGCTAACTTTCCACCACGATGGAATTATTTAGTTCGAGATGCATTTGTGCTTGTGTAGGAAGGAAAACTAGTATGCGCTAGCTTTCCACCATGGTGGAATGATGTTGTTCGAGATGTGCTTGTGTTTGTGCAAGAGGGAAAACTAGTACATGTTATCTTTCCCCCTTAGTGGAATGATGTTCAAGATGCACTTGTGCTTGTGCATGAGGGAAATATATAATGAACTAGATTTCCCCCTCAATGGAATGATGTTGTTCAAGATACACTTGTGCTTGTTCTTGTGCTTGTGCAAGAGGCAAAGCTAGCATGTACTAGCTTTCCCCCACGGTGGAATGATGTTCGAGATGTACTTTTGCTTTTGCAAGACAAAAAACTAGCATGATTTAGCTTTCCGCTATGGTGGAATGATGTTGTTCGAGAAGCACTTGTGCTCATGCAAGATGGAAAGCTAACATGCGCTATCTTTTCCTCACGATGGAATTATCTGTTTCGAGATGAACTTGTACTTGTGAAGGAGGGAAAGCTAACACACACTAACTTTCCCCCATGGTGGAATGATGATATTTGATATGCGCTTGTTCTTGTGCAAGAGGGAAATCTAGCACACACTATCTTCCCCCCACGATGGAATGATGTTCAAGATGCACTTGTGTTTGTGCAAGAGGGAAAACCATTACACATTATCCTTCCTCCACAATGGAATGATGTTGTTTGAGATGCATTTGTGCTTGTGCAAGAGGAAAAACTAGCACGCACTAGCTTTCCCTCATGGTGTAATGATTTTATTTGAGATGCACTTGTGCTTGTGCAAGATGAAACACTAGTACGCGCTAGCTTTTCCCCATAGTGGAATGATGTTTGATATGTGCTTGTGCTTGTGCAAGAGGGAAATCTAACACATGCTAGCTAACACAAGAGGGAAATCTAACACTAGTGGATACATGTTGTTCGAGTTTCGTTTGTGTTTGTGCAAGAGGGAAATCTAACACACGCTAGCTTTCCTCCATAGTGGAATGATGTTTGAGATGCACTTGTGCTTGTGCAAGAGGGAAATCTAGCACACACTAGCTTTCCAGTGGGTGGAATGATATTTTTCGAGATGCACTAGCTTTCCCCCACAGTGGAATGATATTTTTCAAGATGTACTTATGCTTGTGCAAGGAAGAAAGCTAGCACATGGTGGAATGATGTTGTTTGAGAAGCGCTTGTGCTTGTGCAATATGGAAAACTAGCATGTGCTAGATTTCCCCCACGATGGAATGATGTTAGAGATCCGTTTGTGTTTGTGCAAGAGGGAAAACTAACACATGTTAGCTTTCCCCCACAATGCAATGATGTTGTTCGAGATGTAGTTGTGCTTATGCAAGAGGGAAATCACTAGCTTTCCCCCATGGTGGAATGATGTTGTTTGAGATGCGCTTGTGCTTTTGCAAGAGGAAAAGATAGCACACACTAGCTTTCCCCCACAGTGGAATAATGTTGTTTGATATGTGCTTATGTTTGTGCAAGAGGGAAAGCTAGCACTCTCGAATGATGTTATTCGAGATGTGCTTGTGCTTGCACAAGTGGGAAATCTAGCACACACTAGCTTCCCCCATGATGGAATGATGTTGTTCGAGAAGTGCTTGTGCTTGTGTAAGACAAAAAGCTAGCATGTGATAACTTTCCTCCACAGTGGAATGATGTTCGAGATGAACTCGTGCTTGTGAAGGAGGGAAAGCTAGCATGCACTAGCTTTCCCCCATGATGGAATGATGTTATTTGATATGAGCTTGTGCTTGTGCTAGAGGAAAAGCTAGTATACTGGGATGATGTTGTTCGAGATGTGTTTGTGCTTGTGCAAGAGGGAAAGCTAACATACACTAGCTTTCCCCCACAGTGAAATGATGTTGTTTGAGATGCGTTTGTGCTTGTGCATGTGCAAGAGGGAAAGCTAGCACACACTAGCTTTCCCCCTTGGTGGAATGATGTCGCCTAGTGCAAGAGGGAAAGATAACACACACCAACTTTCCCATGGGTGGAATTATATTTTTTGAGATGCGCTTGTACTTGTGCAAGAGGGAAAATTAGCATGCACTAGCTTTCCCCTTCAATGGAATAATATTGTTCGAGATGTACTTGTGCTTATGCAACATGGAAAGCTAGCACAACATGCACTAGCTTTCCCCCACGGTGGAATGATGTTCGAGATGTACTTTTTTTTTGCAAGATGAAAAGATAGCATGCTTTAGCTTTCAGCCATGGTGGAATGATGTTGTTCGAGAAGCACTTGTGCTCATGCAAGACAGAAAGATAACATGTGCTATCTTTCCCTCACAATGGAATGATGTTGTTCGAGATGAACTTGTACTTGTGAAGGAGGGAAAGCTAGCACACGCTAACTTTCCCCCATGGTGGAATGATGATATTCGATATGCACTTGTGCTTTTGCAAGAGGGAAAGCTAGCACACACTATCTTCCCCCCATGATGGAATGATGTTTGAGATGCGCTTGTTCTTGTGCAAGAGGGAAAACCATTACATGTTACCTTTCCTCCACAATGGAATGATGTTGTTCGAGATGTGTTTGTGCTTGTGAAAGAGGAAAAACTAGCACGCACTAACTTTCCCCCATGGTGGAATGATGTTATTCAAGATGTGCTTATGCTTGTGAAAGATGGAAAACTAGTATGCGCTAGCTTTTCCCCATGGTGGAATGATGTTCAAGATGCTCTTGTGCTTGTGCAAGAGGGAAATCTAACACACGCTAGCTAACACAAGAGGGAAATCTAACACTAGTGGACACATGTTGTTCGAGTTGCATTTGTGTTTGTGCAAGAGGAAAATCTAACACACGCTAGCTTTCCTCCATAGTGGAATGATGTTTGAGATGCACTTGTGCTTGTGCAAGAGGGAAATCTAACACACACGACTTTGCTCTACAATAGAATGATCTTGTTCGAGATGAGCTTGTGCTTCTGCAAGAGTGAAAGTGAGCTCACATTGAATTTCCTATGTTACACGTCAAAATTGCTAAGTGTCGCATTGTCCCTGTCAATCGTCGTAAGTGTCGCATCTTCCCTACAACTTTCGCAAGTGTCGCAAGTTGACCACTAGTGTCGTAAATGATGTTCAGACATAATGTCGTGATAACGACACTAAGGAAGCACTTATGACACCTCATATGACTGATTTGAAGATCAAGAACTGATCCACTGGAATCAAATAACTCTTGACACCTGAAAGAGGCCCTGAAACAGTGGTTTGGAAGGGGAACGCTCCTCTAATACAGCTGGAGAAGCGTTGGTGCTCCTCTACCATGATTCAGAAGCGTTATAACGCCCTTCAGCCCTTCTGGAGGAGCGCTGCTTACCTTAAAAGCGCTGGTGCTTTCCCAAGGCATATCAGGAGTGCTATAACGCTCTGATACCCCTTTTGGGGGAGCGCTCCCTATTCTGGATCAATTGTTAGCCCGTTGAGTCGAATGAGGAGGAGATCATTCGAGATTAGAAGGTAGTTGTGCTCGATTTCTTGGTTTCATCAAAAGATCCCTGATCCAAGGAGATGGTTCCTAACTAGTTCTAAGCATAACTTAAGAGGTTAGGCCCATCCCAACCTATATAAACAGGCTCTATGATGGTGGAAAGGGGGAAGAACTGAACATATGAAACTTATGATCTTGGAGGAAACTGACAGTCAGCCAAAGAGAAGTGATCAGTGAAGCTGTTGTTATCTAGGTTGTGGATCTTTCAGGCAAGGGTTGGACGAAGAGGACTTGACGAAGCTGTCGCATTCGCATCTATGATTGTAAGTACTGCTGTCGTCATTCTCATTAATATGACACACTTGGCCTGTTTCTTTCTAGTTTGTGTCTGATACCACATGAACTTATCATTTACTAATAGATCTGTTTTCAAGCTAATGTCAATAGAGTAGGAAGTGGTCGTATCTTGTTTTTCCCATAGACCTCAGCGAGGAGCAAAAGGATTGGAGCGCAACTCGGAGCATGCAGGGACAAACATCGATTAAAAGGTACTTCTGTTATTCTCCCTTCTCATGCATTAGGCTTAGATAGATTTGAAAGGAAGTCAGTGTCCATGTTAAGCATTTTTCTAATTAGGGTTAAGGTCAAGCCTTAGAGGTGATCTACCTGTCCACAGGGAGATTTTACTACAATAGAAACTGGCGACTCCACTGGGGAGATAGCCTCGAATCGAAACCTCTTGTTTGGATTTTTCTCCTCATTGACCTTGTTCTGCCCCTTGATTGTTTCAAACCTGGTTTTCCCCTCTTTGATTAATTTCATGAGATGATTGGCTCCTTACCTTGTCACATTCAGCATATTTATAAAGCTCAGATCTCAATTATTGAAAATTTTTGACATTTCTGGGACTTTTAGACCCTGGCGCCCCTGACCTAGTGTTATCAGAGTGCCAACGATTTTAGTAGCCTTACACAGAATGCTATAACTCTGTTTTCCCTTGGCAACAGAGCGCCAGCCCCCTTTTGGCCAAAAAACCCTTCACAATTGCGTTTTTTAGGGTTTGCCTCTATGGCTCTTCTGCTGAGTGATTCAGTGAGTCAATTTGTCTTCCTTTTAGCTCTGACATCTAATCTTTTTGAAGAAAAAATGCCTTGTTTATTGAATCTTGCAACCTTCTTCACCTTCTTGCATTGAGTTTTTGTTGAGTAAAGCTTGGAACCCATGCATTGTTTTTCTCTTCTCTTCAATTGAGCAAAACCCTGGTGAAGGTCATCAAAGGTCTACAGACCTCTGTATCTTGTTTTCAAAACAAGATCATTTGTTCTTCAACTCTCGTTTTTGGGTGTGAAGTTTGCCTTTTTTCTTTGATTGTTTCTTTTCTTTCATTTTTCGTTTTGATTGCTACGAAGGGTGTATTGTTTGCGTGACTTTTGCTTATGCTAGTTTGGTTTTCATTCGTACCAAGAAGATAATTAGCAAAGATAAGCATTGTGATTGTATTGACCATCATCCATACACGAACAATAAAGATATCTTCATGATTGATTGAGCATCTTAGAAGGCATTTGAAAGTTTGCATTACATTAGGATTTGATTGGGAAAAAGAATTGTTTGAGAGCATTCCATAGTCGTTCTTGTTAGTGAAAGAACTCTCTCTCTCCCTTAGCTAGATGTTCATCGAAAGGAAATGCCTGTTTATCATGTTCGATGCATCCTTTGGGTCTGAGTCATAAATTCCATTCGTTTCACTTCCATGCACCCATTTGCGTAAAGAACAACCATTAAAATCAACGCAAATTAAAATTTATCTAGAACTTTTTCTTTGCTAGAATCCTCCACCAACAGTAGAATAGGTGTAGTACTTTGGATTAGACTGTGAGCATAACTCTCCAAAGTTGTCAAAACAAACATTAGTATCCCGAGTTAGGGAGAGTAAATCCAGTTATCGTATAAGTCTACCTGGGATCCCCCTCTCACACAGGGGTTACGCACGAGGTTGCATTCAGGTAAGCTATGGGGACTAACCCTCCGTGGTTTAACTGATTGTGGTGGTCGGATCGTATTATGGGGATCACTTTGAGGTAAATCCACAATTACTGCATGGAAAATTATTAGTTGGTTTCGGGCTTGATACCCTACCCGTACGTTCGGATCGAACTGTCGACTGTTCCCGCCCAGGGGCTGACTGTGAATTGGTAACCTTAGTGGCCATAATATTTAGGTTCTTACACAAGGTGACGGTGAGGGGAAGTCTCACTATACCTGGAGCAGACATTTGTCAAACTCACTCGGGCTCCTTGGAGGGTAAATCCACAATTACTGCGTGGAAGCTTGCACCAAGGCATAAGTCCGTTAAGCAAGTCGCCATTGTAACTGTTCCACCCTATCCCCACCCCTTTTGGACTTGATCACGCGACGTTGTATTTCATCACCAACTAGTACGGTCATCAAAAGAAGGTCCTGTTTGCTTGGTTGTGATTCTTAGATTTTTTAGCGTGTGTTGTTTCTTTTCGCTAGTTGGCCATAGATTTCTTTCGTTGACTCTTTTCTTCCGCCAACATCGACCCTCCACGAAGCTCATGGAGGCTACAGGGACTTCCTCCAGAAAATATGGAAGGAGACATCCCTTTACCCCCTCATTCTACGGAACAACCTCCTCAACCAAGCGAGGTTCAAAGCACTACAACTCCTCAGGAAGAAGTTCCCATCCCTATAGAGAATTTTAGAATTGTCTCGGAATCCCCAGAAGCTTATCGCATTCCGGAGGGATATGAACGACAACTCCTCCACCTGAATTCCGCTGGAGAATTTGTTGTCATAAACCCTTCTAACGCTCCGACTGGGTCTCCTCAAAACCCTTTACCCAACGACCCTTTTTGGACTGAAAACATTGTTCGGAGTCCACGACGCTTGGTGCGAGATCTATATGGAATGGGAGAAGGCGCTGACGTACCTTTCTCCTACACTGTACCCCCAAATCACTTCACCGGTACTACCACTTTTACGGCCACACCAACCGTTTCTCCGAGCACACCACCCGTTGGTCCGAACGTAACATCCGTTGGCCCGAGACCTACTATTCCCCTCCAGACAGCCCATTTGACAATGGCCCCGCACATTTCGACCATTCCCGCCGGTAATGCGGTAGTTAATCAAACACCGATTGGCACACCTGTAACACCAAGACGGAATCTCCCTTTTGGATTTAGGGCACTGAACGCATCTTCCACTACCACTGCCCAAACCACTACTCAAATCATACCGGGAAGTTCCATACCTATCCAACAACCCAGAGGGACTGTCCTTGGTGGTTCTAACCCAATCGACAACATTGGTCAATCTTTTACATCTGGCCCTCAAATCCCGGGAACTCTACCTCAAACTGGGGGGAATCCTCCCACCGGAGGACAAATTCCATTCAGGGGGCACCCTCATGCTGGGGGGCAACCTCAAGTCGGAGTCCACCATCAACCACAAGGACAAAACGTGTCTGTTGCACCCAATCTGTGGAAAATCCCTTTTCAAGGAAATCCGCATGCCTCCACGGGACAAAATGTGTCTGTTGCACCCAATCCGTGGAGCATCCCTTTTCAAGGAAATCCACATGCCTCCACGGGACAAACCGTGCCTGTTGCATCTAACCCTTGGAGCGTTCCTTTCTCAAGAAACCCACACTTCTCGACAGGACAAAATTCGCAAACTCCACAACAACCTCCTTATGGACAAATGCCCAACCCAACCCATAACCCTCAAAACCCATCTGGTTATCCTCCGCTCATACATACTTCTCAGAACACCTCAAATCCTATGTACCTAGGCCAAAACCAACCTCACATGAGAGGGCCCACGAGTTATAATTATCCACATAACCCAGTATTGGGTCCCACTGGTGTTCCTCTGCCACACCAGCATTACCCATAGGTTAACCGACAACTACCTTTTCTAGCCACCCTGGACCTTCCATATTTGTCTTGGTTAACGAATGATCCCATTCATCATTCTTCGGGTTGGTCAGCTATTCTATCAAAGCTCCCTTCTGATATCCCAAAATTCGACGAAAAATCCGGAGAAGACCCGAACAACCACATGATGACCTTCCATTTATGGTGCTCATCCAACTCCCTTATGGACGATTCTATTCGTTTACATCTTTTCCAACGGACACTTACGGGTTCTGCAGAAAAATGGTATATTGAACTACCACGTGCATCTTTTTACGATTTCAACTCCCTCGCCATGTCCTTCCTCACACACTTCCAACTGCCCATCTGATACGAGACAGGTACTGAACTGTTAACCTCTCTTCGTCAGACAACTTCCATACACATCTCCGATCATATCCATGAATGGAGAAGACGATGAAGGCTAATCAAAGCGGTCATCCCTGACCAATTATTAGCAGAATGGTTCACGAAATCCTTACTACCCAAGATCGCTCGTGATGTTGCCATGGGCGGCGTGGTTACCGAGGAAGAGGCCATCACCCGGGCTCAGTACTTAGACTTAGTCTATTCACAATCCGGTACTCTGTATGAGTTGATACCAAACGCTACCTGTCCCAATAACGATCCATCCAAACCATCATCTGCTTCGCATGCGGATGGAGTTATTGGCTCCGTCAAAACTCAATCTACTACTCAGTCTACTGGCACAATTCAGCGGCCCGCTCCCACGACCACCACCAGTTCGACTGCACCCTCTTCTACCCCCACCCAAACTCAAGTCTCTGATGTTAATGCGGTCCAATCAACCCCTTCACAACAACCTGGGGGCAAGAAGAAAGCGAGAAACAAAACAAAGACGAACAATAACAATGAACAACCCAAGACCCAACCACAAACCCCTTCTGCTGGAAAACAACCACAGTGAAAACTGAAATTCCCATGTCTCATTTGCGGTGACGATCACTACACTCGAGACTACCCACATCGCGATGAAGTGGCTAAAATTTTTAAGGGAAATTCACAACCCGCTGTGCTCACTCAGCCTTTTCCGCAACAACAATCTTTGGTTTCACAAACCCCCACGTCGGGGGGTAGTTCCAACCAACCCCATGACGAAGCATCGACAAGCACACACATTTACATGTTTAATAGGGTTAATCTCACCACTCGTTCTGCGACATACGACACACCAGTTAAACTCGATAAGCCGAAGACTGCTAACAGTTCTTCGCCAGATCCTTTACCATCTGCTGTCAATCCTTCGTCTGTTAGCCCTCCATCCGGGCCACTTCAGATT
>ML809445.1:42493-56811 GCA_009831015.1 Picea engelmannii | reverse complement strand
CCCAAAAAAACATCGTTTAGGGCCTCAAAATGGCCCCGGAAGTTAAAACTGCTAAAAATAGTAAATTACCAAAATTGCCAGAAACATGTTTTGGGCCAGTTGGAGAAGGTGGGTGGCCACCGATATCCACCTGGATCAGAAAACCTTACATTGAACTGGGACCATGGCACCAACAGATCAATGTTCTTACACAACTTCTTGTTTCTCATGGGGGATGCAACTATTCTTCTATCTAACAAGACAAAATACTGAAGAAGAGAAAAACATGATCTCTCACATGTGGTTAGAAATCATAAAGTATTAGATGAAAGAAGCTACAATTTTTTTTTTCAAGAGGAGGATGGTGATAGAAAAAAGGCCCTTTCCCTATCCAAAAAAATCATGGAAATTGCATGTCATGCACTCAAAGAGAATACAACAACTCTGGGTCCCCTGGTTCTTCCCTTATCAAAGAAAATTCTCTTCCCGACTTCCTTGTTTTGTCACAAAGTTATGAGAATGAAAATGAAACCCTACATTCCTGACTTCAAATTGGCGGCTCAACACTTCTGTATGCATGTGGGAGGTCGAGTTTGCTGAAATTACTAAGAAAACTAAGATGGGGGGGTGAATCCGTTGTTACTGTGATTAAACAATATTAAGTCTATTAAACCATTTTTAATCTTTCATCAAGTGACCATCAATATTATACATCATATGAACAACATAAATGATGAGCATCAATCACACATAAGATATACATAGAGACATATTTTCACGAGGAAACCCATAAAGGGAGAAAACCTCTTTTTCTTCGAAATGATAGGCTGTCTTTTAAGTTCTTTACATCATCTATGTTTGAGAACCAACTCAATGTGAGGCTACTACCTCTATTTTACAAGCTCCAACTTGTTGAGAGCACCAACTCTTTGGTTTCTCTAGCATCCACTAGAAGGAAGCACCAACTCCCTAAATATTCCAACACCAACTGAATTTATACAAGCACCAACTTGTATATAGAAAATTCTGTGTTTTCCTGAGCACCACCCTACCACCCTGTTTTACTAGGCACAACTAGATGGAAGATACAACTTTCAATATTCAAGCACCAACTTGAATATCAGAGGACCAAATTCCTCCCTAGCACCACCCTTCCTCCCTAATTATGCATAATTGATTAACAAACAAACAATACAGGTATTTCAATTCTTACCCCTTCTTCACTGTTATCCAATTCTTCTCTGGTTCAAAAATTGTTCTACAATTCTTCTCTGCTACATGCTATTCTGCTATTCTTCTCTTGCCTCTGTATGTTCGGTGACTTTTAATCATCTCTAAGTTTTATTCATGCTCTGCATTCTTTCATTTTACCCTTCTTATAGTTCATCTCATTGTTTTGTTTAAAACAACCAACCTTACACAATTGCTGCATCTCACCTTTTATAGTCATCAGCCTCATCAGTTACACCTTGAATCTCCTTGGGAAAAGACAAAAACTTCTTAGAAACTCTATCACCAACCGATCAAGAACCATGATTTGATTTTCTAACTGAATTGTAACTGAACTTATTAATCATGAAAATAAATGATGACCCTTCGATCATATTTCTGATTAACCTGCACCGTTGGATTACCAATGATGGATCTTGTGCCTACTCTATATGTCCACTAGTTGTGACCATGGGCCTAATCATAATTCCTTTCGCATTTTGCATTTTGGCAATCTAGAGGTGAATATTCTTGACTCTTCATGTTGTGATCTTCGAAAAGGGGATTAGCTCTGCTAGCTCCTCCCTCTCACATGACCACTGGACAATGAACACAGGCTGCGCCAAAAGGTGCTTCGCGATTTCGCGTTTCAACATTCTTTTCGTGAGTGTCCTTGACACCTCCAACTCTCGGTATTCAAAACTCTGAAATGAAGTCATATCAATGGTCCATAATCTCGATGATTCGACAGTCCAGATATTTTCATGATCTTGTATATCACGAGTTCCTGCCGTGAGTTGCTTCCTTGACTCCTCCAACTCCCAGTATCTGAAACTCCAAAATCGAGTCAGATCAATGGTCCACAATCTTGATAATTCGACAGTCTAGATCTTTTCGTGATCTCACATATCACGATTCCTATGATGAAGGGTCTCGACACTCCAAGTTGTGATCCCCAAAATGGAGCTTAGCAGTTAGCTGCTTCCCTTAATCCTTCGACGATGTGACCTTGTCTATGACCATAGGCCATACATTATCGCTATTTCTCATATCACGATTTGCAAGGTTAGAGCATTTCCTTCCTTTGAATTTCTAGTCAGCAAAAAGTTAATCCCTCACCACATGTCCCTCTTGGATCAATGGTCAATATCTTGTCATGATTTTTCAACTTCATGGGCCTTAGTCATGCCTAATCAACGGTCCACAATCTCCCTTTGATCAATGACTCAGATTAAGTCGTGGCTTCGCATTTCACGATTTCATAGGATAGAGCACCTCCTTTATTTGACTTTCTAGTCATCAAAATGCCAATCGCTCACCATGTGCCCTCTGCATCCAACGTTCCACAACATACCTTGATCCAAAGGTCCAGATCAATTCTCAGAATTTCGCATATCGCAAGTTCCCACACCATGTTCCGTTGACTCATCCAATATGCAGGTTAGTGAAATTCTAGTCCCTTGCCACATGTCCTTCTTGAAGATGGAAAATCCTCCTGCTTTTAGGATTTTGTAGGCCCTCTTAATATTGCACATGAAGACCATGCTCCTTCTTATGGATCCAATGACGGTCGGTCATTGGGCTCAAATATGATGCCTAAGATCTACTTTCTTCTACTGTGTGCTCCTATCTGAATTTAGATCTGACGATCATCGAGAATTCTGAATGGGATCCAACAATCACTATTGATCTTGCCATTTTCATTCCATTATCATTGCGCTACCGATCATGCTGATCTTTGCCATCAATGAAAAACACGCATACTCTGCCTCTGTCTAAAAACATGCCAACAATCTCCCCCTTTGGCATTGATGGCAACCCCTTGAAAAACATGCAACTATACCACTGTAGCATCCTTGAAATTACCACACTTTCTCCCCCTTTGACATCAATGTCAGAGAAGCAACACACCCCCCCCCTGAGTTGTTACGATACATACTCCTCCTTTCAACTATGAGTAGCTTAGAAATACAACAGATATTCAATAACTACTCCCCATGACCAGGTGAACAGATTAGACGAAAGAAGTTATAACCCCCAACTTTTGACAAAGATATCCAAAAGGGGTCGTTGCTAATGTTTAGAAAAGATATTAGCTATTTGTTCTATGGAAGGAATAGAATTCAGCTGAATGACTCTGTTTGTAACTTGTTCTATGAGAAAATGGTATTTTATTGGGATATGCTTAGTCTTGGATTTAAGAGCAGGATTCTTGGAGACACTAATGGCATTGGTGTTATCATAGTGAATTGTAATCGGAACAGTATAGTTTACCTTCAAATCTGTAAGAGTTTGAATCATCCACAAAATCTAAGTGCAGTAAGTAGCAACATCAATGTACTATGCTTCTATAGTTGATAAGTAAATAGATCCCTACTTCTTACTAATCCATGCTACCAATGAGTCACTTGGGAAGAAGGCACCTCCACTGGTGCTCTTTCTCTCATCCACACAATTTGCCCAATCTGCATCTGAATAAGAAGTTAACTAAAAATTATGATTTATGGGATACCACAAACCATAAGTCATTGTTCCCTTCAAGTATTTGAATATCCTTATGATAGCTACCAGGTGACTTTGTTTAGGAGCTGACTGATAACGACCTGCCATTCCAACCGCTTGCATTATATTAGGACGGGATGTTGTGATGTACAAAAGACTGCCTGTCATTGATCGGTTTTTCTTTTGATGAACATCAGATGAAATGTCATCTTTACTGAGCTTGCAACCAACCACCATAGGTGTACTAATAGGAGAAGAATCTTCCATCTGAAATTTCTTCAACATCTCTTTCAAATATTTTTCTTGAGAGATAAAAATTCCTGCAGAACTCTATTTTACTTGTAAGCCAAGAAAATATGACAATTCTCCTATCATGGACATCTCAAAAAGGCAACCCATGTAAGTCTAGAATAATCATCAATAATCAACGTAAAATAATTTTCTTTTCCTGTACCTTCTTTCCTTGATGGTCCACATAAATCCATATGTACTAACTGGAGAGGTTTTTCTGTTGAAGGAAAGTTTTTAGATTTGAATTGTGTCTGAGTAAGCTTTCCTATCTGGCATGGTTTACAAACATAATCATATGTCTTTGATATCTTTGGAAGATCCTTTACTGTCCCACTATTTTTGAGCTTGATTATATGATCAAAATTTAAGTGTCCAAGTCTCCTATGCCATAGCCAACTTTCATTATACTTTCTTAAGTGGCATTCTTCTTTTTCTTCTTTTAACACATAGACATTGTTTTTTGTTCCTATCCCTTTTGCAACTAGCTGTCCTGAATTCACAGATTTTATTCTACAATCTTTAGAAGTAAAAACGACTTCACATCCTTGGTCACAAACTTGACTGACACTAAGCAGATTATGTTTCAAACCTTCTACAAACAACACATCTGGAGCTTTCCCTTTTCCATTACTCAAACTTACCATTCCTTTACCTTTTATTTTTTCTAGTGCATCATTTCCCAAAGTTACATTCCTTGATTTGCTTTCACTTAAAATTAGAAACTTACTTTTGTCTCCAATCATATGTTTGGAACATCCACTATGAATATACCAGGGATTCTTTTGTCTTTGGGCTGATAACACTAGTCTACACTTGTCATCTTCTTTCTTCTTCCAAATCTTGAAATTTTCAGCAGTAGGATTCAAATCTGGCTTAAAATTCCTTAAGAGACAATCTGTAGCTTTATGTCCATAGTTATGATAGATGTAACATTCTGGTTCATTGAATAACATATCATAACGATTTTTATGCTCATAAATTTTGTTATGTTTCACCTGCGTCCTTTCTCCATCCATCACATGATTTATAGTATGTGGTTGTTTTCTTCTCGGCTGTCTCAATCTTTGTTATGGCAGATAATTATTCCTTGAGTATCTTGATTTCAAACATCTAGATCTTAAAGAATAGTTTACAGCTTTGTGACCAAAGTTAGAACAGAAAAAAAAAATAACCATAGAAAAAACCTTTGTACCTGGAAAAAGGCTGTAGTTGATTTCTTACATGCTGATGATTTCTTTGATCAGAAAATGTGTTTGTGTTATTTATTTGATCTACAGATTTGCTTCTGGTACTTTTTCTTTCATTCCTTCTTGCTGGTTGATTTTATTTCTTTGTTTTTGCAGAGCGGTTGTTGTCAATGATTGTATTTTTGACAAACTTGATGGGTTCTGTATTACTTGGATGATCACTACTTGATCCTTATTTATAGCCCAAGCCAGATTTCAACTTTGGATTCCTTTGCTGATTTAGAATGGAAGTTAATTCTTCTGAGGCTTTAATACTTGGCAGATTTTGGTGATACAATGCCTTAAACTTCTCCATTTCTTTTATGTTTTTTACTATCTCTTCTTCTAAGGCTTCACACCTCGCTTTCTTCTCTGACAACTGCTGTTTTGGTATGTCTTCTATTTTCTTTGCCTCTTCTAACTCCACTTTTAGTAGAGAAAAGTTTTCATCAGGTTTTTCACCATTCACTTTAAACTGCATCAACAACTGTTTTTGTTTTCTCTTCTTACATCTGAGTCTGTCAATTTCTTCCAAAGCACTGATTAATTCATCTTCCATATCCACCAAATATTCTTCATCATACATTTTACCTCTTGTTTTTTCATCATCAAGATCTCCCATAGACATAAGCATACAATCATTCACTTTGTTGTCACATGATGAATTACTATCTATGTCTTCTAAGGAATTGTCATTGTTTGCACACAATCTTTTCTTTTTAGTATATTTCTTGAATTTCACTTCTTTTCATCATCAGAGTTCTGGTCCTTTTTCTAGTGGGGACACTTAGATGCAAAATGACGTATCTTACCACAGTTAAAACATTTGAAGGGAAGCTTGCCTTGATATTTTCCTGATCCTTTCTTTAACCTTCTCACAAATTTTTCCTCAATATCATCTAAATCTGAATCAATATTCTTGTCTGCTTTAAAAGATGCTTCTCTAGTAATGGATTTATCTTTGTTGATTCTCATTTCATATGTAGTTAGAGTTCCTAGGATTTTATCAATGGACAAAGTTTTAATATCATTTAGTTCTTCTATTGTAGAGACATTTGGATTAAATTTATCAAGCAGAGATCTTAGAATCTTTTGAACTAAAAATGATTCTTCAATCTTCTCACCAAGACCCTTCATGGCATTCACAATTTCTTCAACTCTTAAAAAATACTTGCTACATGTTTCATCTTCATTCATCTTTAGTTGTTCAAACTTCAACCTCTATGTTTGGAGTTTGACATATTTTACTTTCTCATTTCCTTCATAACTGTTAATAAGTTTATCCCACATAGATTTAGCAGTTTCAAGATGCATCACCTTTACAAACTCAGCTTCAGCAAGTCCATTCAAGATAGTATTCATTCCCTTAGAATTAAAGATAAATTCTAACTTATCATCCTTGGAAGCCAACACAACAGGCTTTGTATATCTAGTCTCTACTACATCCCAAACATCAACACCTAAGGCCATTAGGTATGTTCTCATTCTAACCTTCCAAAAGGAAAAATTTGTTCCATCAAACAGAGGCGAATTACTGGCTGAAGTTCCTTCATGACTTGTCATGTTTAAGCTTACACATCTACCTTTAAATAAAAGGAACCTTCCTTGATACCAATTGTTGAAATTACTAAGAAAACTGAAAGGGGGGGTGAATCAATTGTTACCGTGCTTAAACAATATTAAGTCTATTAAACAATTTTTAATCTTTCATCAAGTGACCATCAATATTATACATCATATGAAAAACATAAATAATGAGCATAAATCACACATAAGATATACACAAAGACAAAATTTCACGAGGAAACCCATAAAGGGAGAAAACCTCCTCTTCTTCGAAATGATAGGCAGTCTTTTAAGTTCTTTACATCATCTATGTTTGAGCACCAACTCAAAGTGAGGCTACTACCTCTGTTTTACAAGATCCAACTTGTTGAGAGCACCAACTCTCTGGTTTCTCTACCACCCACTAGAAGGAAGCACCAACTCCCTAAATATTCTAGCACCAACTGGATTTATACAAGCACCAACTTGTATACATAAAACTCTATGTTTTCCCAAGCACCACCCTGCCACCCTGTTTTTCTAGGCACAACTAGATGGAAGATACAACTTCCAATATTCAAGCACCAACTTGAATATAAGAGGACTACAGTCCTCCCTAGCACCACCCTTCCTCCCTAATTATGCATAATTGATTGACAAACAAACAATACAAGTATTTCAATTCTTACCCCTTCTTCACTGTTCTACAATTCTTCTCTGGTTCAAAAACTATTCTGCAGTTCTACTCTGCTACATGCTATTCTGCTCTTGCTTCTGTTTGTTTGACGAGTGTTACTCATCTATGAGTTTTATCTCATGCTCTACATTCTTTCACTTTACCCTTATTATAGTTCATCTCATTGTTTCGGTTTGAACAACCAACCTTACACAGTCACTACATCTCACCTTTTATACTCATCAACCTCATCAATTACACCTCGAATATCCTTGAGCAAAGACAAAAAATTCTCAGCAACTGTATCACCAACCAATCAAGAACCATGATTCGATTTTCTAACTGAATTGTAACTGAACTTATTAATCATGAAAATAAATGATGACCCTTTGATCATATTCATGATTAACCTGCACCGTTGGATTACCAATGATGGATCTCATGCCTACTCCATATGCCCACTAGATGTGACCATGGGCCTAATCAGAATGCCTTTCACATTTCACATTTTGACAATCCATAGGTGAAGAGTCTTGAATATTCATGTTGTGATCTCCAAAAAGGGGCTTAGCTTTGTTAGCTCCTCCCTCTCACATGACCACTGGACAGTGACCACAGGTTGCACCAAAAGGTTCTTCACAGTTTCACGTTTCAAAATTCTTGTCGTGAGTCTCCTTGACACCTCCAACTCCCAGTATCTGAAACTCTGAAATGGAGTCAAATCAACAGTCCACAATCTTGATGGTTGGATGGTCCAGATCTTTTCATGATCTCGCATATCACGAGTTCCTGCCGCGAGTTGCTTCCTTGAATCCTCTAACTCCCGGTATCTGAAACTCCAAAATGGAGTCAGATCAATGGTCCACAATCTTGATGATTCAACGGTCCAGATCTTTTCATGATCTCGCATATCACGATTCCTATGATGAAGGGTCTCGACACTCCAAGTTGCGATCCCCGAAATGGAGCTTAGAAATTATATCCTTCCCTTAAGTCTTCGACAATGTGACCTTGTCTATGACGACGGGCCAGACCTTATCACGATTTCTCATATCACGAGTTGCAAGGTTAGAGCTTTTCCTTCCTTTGACTTTCTAGTCAGTGAAAATTTAATCCCTCGCCACATGTCCCTCTTGGATCAACGATCAATATCTTATCATGATTTCGCAACTTCACGAGCCTTCATCATGCCTGATCAACGGTCCATGATCTCCCTTTGATGAATGACTCAGATTAAGTCATGGTTTCACATTTCACGATTTCATAGGATAGAGCACCTCCTTTCTTTGACTTTCCAGTCAACAAAATGCCAATTTCTCACCATGTACCCTCTGCATCCAATGTTCCACAATGTACCTTGATCCAAAGGTCTATATCAATTCTCTAGATTTCGCATATCGCAAGTTCCCACACCATATTCCGTTGACTCATCCAATGTGCAACTCAGCGAAATTATAGTCGCTTGCCACGTGTCCTTATTGAAGATGGATGGTCCTCCTGCTTTCAGGATTTTGTAGGCCTGCTTCATCTTGCACATGAAGACCGTGATCCTTGTTGGACCGCATAAATACACATTTTATTCCTTGATCATACACCATTTATCACCTCATTCTTATCTTATCCTTCCATAAAACCATTAACCTCCACCACTTTCATAATACATATGGGTTTATATCTCCATTTTCCAAATTATTTATTTTCAAGTATTTTTAAGAGAATTTGTAATAAATAATATAAAATTAACATATTTTCATTATATCTCAAAGTTGGATGAGTTTTATGATGACTACAGGCATATTTGAAAATTTTCACAAGGTCAAAAATCACCACCTAGCTTCAAATTCGAATTTCATCTTCAAGCTTTGATTTGGAGATAATTATTCAAGCTAACTTCAAGGAGAAGATCATGGATAGAATATTTTATATAAGATATTTGTGGAGGATTTGAAGGGATAGGTTGAGAGAAAAGTGGATTTGTAATTATGAGTTTGTTATCTTTATTCATGTATAAATAAGTGGGTTCTCTCCTCATTTGAGAGGGAGGCCTCTCTCTAGAATAGAGAATAGAAGAATAGAGTGATTGAGCTTTGATTCATAGTATTGTAGTTTTGAGATAGTGATTTTCATTATTTGTCATGTATTGGATTGTTTTAATGTAAGATTTTACTTTCTCATAGTGGTTTGTCATTTACCTTTTTGTTGTGTGTTGTTGTAGATGTTTTTAAAATGCTTTCATTAGATTTAATTTATGCACTTTCATGTCTTCATAGATTAATTCTAGATTTCATGCTTTCGTAGTTAGATTAAGTTTTTCCTTTCATAGTTAGATTATGTCTCATTTGATTTCATAGATTCAGTTTTAGTCTCAATTTTATGTAGAATTAGGATAGTTTCTGCATATTTTGTGCTTTCTTAGATTTAGATTCAATGACAATAGTTTAACATGTTTCTTTTCAATCATTAGCATAGATTAGAAATCCTCTTACCCTACATATACTTTGCGTACATTTCATAAGATTACGACTTTGGATTGATAATCTATGTCGCAATTACTATCATATAATTCGCTCGACAATCCTTCTTATGGATCCAACGACAGTCGATCTTTGGGCTAAGATATGACACCTGATATCTATTTTCTTCTACTATGTGCTCCTCCTATCTGAATTCAGATTTGATGTTCATCAGGAATTCTGAATGGGATCCAACGATCACTGTTGTTCTTCACTGTTGATCTTACCATTGTCATGCCATTATCACTACTCTATTGATCGTGCTGATCTTCACCATCAATGACAAACATGCATACTTTGCCTCTATCTAAAAAAATGCCAACAAAGTTGTTCTTGCTTTACTAAGAATATTTTCTATTTAAATGAGCACAACATGGAGTCCTCTTGTATGACTCTTCACAGGTTTCGAAGCACATCTAGTAGTACTATGTGGTATGAGTCAATAGAGGTGACATAGTAGGACAGGTAGCATTCAGATCAGGATTCAAGTGCAATACTATGATTTTAAAGGCTCTGAGGAATGTTAAAAATCCCACCAGAAATCCATGGATGGATTGTATTGATAGCTACCCAATAAATATTCTAGAGTTCAAGAAGATTAGGAATTGAATTTAATATAGAATAGATCATGGTGTGAGATGATCTATGATTTCTTCTATCCCTCTCTGGTTGGTTGTGTATTTGCTTGCAATAAAGCGTTGTTGGTACCATAGATTTGAATAGCAACTCTGTTTCGGCCTAGGTTAATTAAAAATAATTCACAAGTTTGTGAAGGATCAAGTAGGCAATTGTGTAATATTTGTCCTTTGATAGTTCATAATAATATTTGTCCTTTGCTGTTTCATAATAAAAATATCAAGGATGAATTCTTAATTATGTATATAAAGGTATCTGTTTTACATTAGGAAATAAAGGTAATGTAATATAAAGGTATTTATGGTAGATTGGAGAATATACATTGAAATGTAATGATCGAGTAGAACTTATGTTATGGTTTGCAACCTAAATTTTATGTGTTCCTCATATGTGATGATTACTAAGTGTAAAATACAATCCAACATTTGATATTAATGACTATTTAAAAAGGTTCTAGCCATGAAAATCTAAAGAAATCAAGTTCTAGCCATGAAAATCTAAAGATGATGTGATTGTTGAAGTGATACAATATACTTCTCCACTAAGTTAAAGGATATGCTTTCATAAATTGTGTAATGTTAAAAAAAGAAATGGACAAATAAAAAAGAAAATAAAGTTAACTAGAAAATAAAACTATTAAGAACTAAGTTTAGAATGCAATTATTAGGAAAAAATTGAAGTATAAAATGAGTTTTCTAACGAAAAAAACAGAATAATAGTTAAAACAATAAAATAATACTTATGAATTTTTAAAAGGAAAGAAATAAAACTATTTTTCTTACATATTTTTGACAGACCCACGATAACAAAAATTGTAAATATATCCAGTCACTTTTGATCCATGCCAACTAGTACCCACTCTACTTATTTTTACATATTTTTAACAGACCGACGATAACATAAATTGTAAATAAATATATCAAACCTTATGGTCTACATCATCATTTGCATATTATTGGTTCTTTTAATGTTGATTTTGATACTACATTTTCTTTTTAGGCTCATTTCTTACCTCAACCAATTATAAACAAAGTTACGAACTCTGTAGAGTTCTCAATTTTTTAAGGGTCACATTTTTTACAACTTTTTGAAAAGTTATGCAAAAGATATACATTTTAAATCCATATATAATAAAACAAAAACCTACACATTTTTGAAGCTATTTGTTTAAAATAACATATCAAATAAAGCATTTTTATGGACATAATTGAACCAAAAAAATGATTTTTTTTTTTTTTAAATTAGCATTTTTTTCCATATTTTTATACATTTGAAGTAAAAAAATGGCAACATTTAATGTCATTTTCCCTAGTATATTGATTCACATACAAAAAAAAGTAAAAGGAAAATAATGAAAAAGATTCATAATAAAACAACAATAGATACATGTTCATTCTTATTTTAAAATCTGAAATTCAAAACATTACAATTATAACGCATAAACAATTTGCAAAATTGAGCATCGATTTCAAGGGAATAGTAAAACTAATCAAAAATATCATATATTTAAAATTCATCATTCTCAAGAGGCACATCATCATCTTCATCGACATCATTTTGTGCTTCCATTGTGTCATTTTTCTCTTCCATTGGGTCTTTGATATCCGCAAGTTATCCAAAGTGATCCTTTCCAATCAATCCTCCTAATGGTACTTGAGGTTCCTTTGAGATTTTTTCCACCTTTGATTCATTAAAATATCGTTTCAACAAGCCAACTTCTTGCATTTCATCTGGAAGAGTTGGAATAACATTAATTCTTTGTTGAATAAAACCGCACTATAGTGGGTGACTTTCAATGGCTATGCAATTTCTTCCTTTATGTAAGCAACAGGCTAGTGTTATGCCTAATCACCAAATACTAAATAAATAATTAAGTTAAATAATGTAAAAAAATAAAAATAATAAATAATAAAGAATGAAGTATGATTTGATAAATGTTATATCTTAAGTCTTACATGAACCTGAGAAAAAAATCCAAAACCCAATATCCTTCATTTGAAAATATATCTATAACATAATTAATTAGTTCTTGTGGATTTTGATAAATGTTAACAATCTCTCCTTTCAAATCACTTTTCTCATATGTTAGCTTTCTAACCACAACATTGTAAACCAATAAACTACTAGGCTTCCCTCCATCATTTACATTGACAAGAATAGAATTATAAGAATCATCTTTTGTCTAGCTTACAATATGTATGCTCCTAATATCATGTGTAAATGGTTCTCTATTGTAGCTATGAAATTAGGCTTGTGCCTTTAACACAAATAAGTGCAAATTCAATTAACTTGTGAATTCATAAAATTGATTTCTAATCTTAATCGCTAAACATACACTTTCAATATCTTACCAAAAACATTGCATCCTTGTATTTTCTCTTCCCTTGAAGCGTGATTGTATTAATCCTTGTTGTGTGTCTAAACGAAAAAAACCATAAATCTCCAAAATGGTGATGTTGTGACTACCATAAATCTCATAACCAATTTAGTGAAATATTGGTAAGTATAAGGCTCACTATCATATACAATGTTTTGGATAATATATGATCCAGATTATTTTCGACAAGAAATGAGAGCGTAAATATAATAAATAAATGTACAGAGATATATCAGATATCCACTAATATAACAAAAATATATCATATATATTAACACAAATATACAGTAATACGGAATTTCTATTAATGAGCAAAATGTACAGGCTGTAAAATTATAGAGTCAAAGACTCACTAGAATGTTGGCAGTTTATCTCTGAGACGCGATGTGATGCCTACTCTCATTTGCAAGAAGATGAATTACAATGAGGCTCTAAAGGTATTTTTAACATAAAGAAAATCCAAAACCCTAACCCTAGAAGATGAAAAGCCAATAATTTTGTGGACCCCGTTTTGGGTAGTTTGGTGTATCAACTTCCTGGGGACGTAACTTTGGTATACGATCTTTGTTTGCGGTGCAGGATATCTCGTTCGAAAGGTATCATCAAGTAGATCCATTTTGGGGGCTTGGTCAAAGCCTTTGGCCATAATTGAGATGCTACATCCCGAAAAAAACTTGATTTAGGCCTTCAAAATGACCCCGGAACTTTAGGAACCAAAACTTGCTAAACATAGTAAATTGCCAAAAGATTGTTTTGAGCTAGTTGGAATAGGTGGGTGACCATCGATATCCTCCTGGATAGTTATAGCCATGGGGGATGTCCACAATAACTAGGGAGTATTCCTTTTTAGGAACAATATTCATAATTTTTTCACAATCACCTGATATCACTTTATATTGAATAGTATCAAGCCCATTCCAAATGTAGTGATCAAGGGTGTCATCAAGTTATACATTTCAAGCACCTCTCATTATTTCTCCTTCAAAATTGGATTTTTGAATAAAACGTTTGAAGGTTTCTGGTAGTCCATATGCATTCTTTTTTGCATCTTTAATGAAACAAACAAACATGTAGTTATATATCTATAACTAATAAAATAGAAATAAATTAACCTACAAATGAATAATATGAATGTAATAAATTAACATACATTTTTGAATGGAACAATAAATTGTTTCAATGTTGTTGTAGAGATTGAATCTAGATTGTTGAGTCTAACATCATTCCAACTCTCTTCATTCAACATCTTGACCATTTCCTCTTATATTCTCATATTCACTTTGTGACTGAATAAAAATAAAATAAAAATAATGTTATATAATGATATACATGATAAAATACTTAGAACATTGATATATTAAACT
>ML809445.1:16891-42444 GCA_009831015.1 Picea engelmannii | reverse complement strand
ATATATAATCCTAACATAAACAAGAAATAACTCAACAAATTTACTTTTTAAATTCTCCACAGATTTATTCCACTGGTAATTCACCCAAACTTACACGTGATAATATAGCTATGATAAGTGTGTTGATTAAGGTTGGTTGTCATTTATGTCAACCCTTGAAGAAAGCCCTGCAACACAAAGGTTTTGGTAATGGACCCAGGATTGTTTGATGTAAAGATTACTGATTATTGTCTTGTCATGGTTGATAAGAAGTAAAGATGGATGGACTCCAAAGTGGTCCCCTTATAGTGAAAGCCCTCATGGGAAGTCACTTTGCGGAGTAACAGAACCCATTCTTAATTATGGAATAATGAGATCAAGGACTATGAATTTTTTAGGTAAACTATCCTAGATGGATATTTCTTGTCATTCCATTTCTGGTGGTATGTGGAACGTCACATAACTCCTCACGGTTTGAGATTTATGGCCTTACAAAGTTGGAGGACCCTCATATGTCATCTAGAAGCCCCAAAAGGTCAAAGAAGTCAAAGTGGTTTAAAAGATTTTAAAAGGTAAATAATAAAGTGAAGTAATGAGTGTATTATAACTCGAAGTGAGTACAAACTAAATTATTTCAATAATAAATTTAATGGCGAAATTAGAAGTGGGTTAACCCTAAAATAAGGAAAGTGGGGCCAAGTGACCTAGAAGATGTTTTTAAGGAAGCTACTTGGAGAGTATAAATAAGAAGAAAGGCTCTCTCATTTTAATCACACTTGAGCATATTGAATATCTATAGGTGTCTAAGGTAACCAAGGATATCTAAGTCGAAATTCTAAGGGAAGGTGAAGAAAAGAAGGACGAAATGCAAGGAAGGATAAATTCTTTTGATGGTGCTTTCTAAGTTAAGGAAGGTTTGTAGGAATGTGATCATATACACCAAGTCTATTACAGAGCTACAAATTAGATTTGGATGATGAAATTGATGAGGGATTTTGGTTGAGGTACATGTTGAGTACATGGTTGAGACAAGTATTTGATGAGTTGGCACATACATGAGGTGTATAGTTGTTGATGTTGGTACATATTGATGAGTCATAGTTGATGAGTAGTTGACACATGATTGGTACATACTTGGTAAATGGTTGGATGCACTTGTTTATGGTACATGTTGATTACAATTTATTTGGTACAAGTTGGTGCATGGTTGATGCACTTGTTTATGGTATAGGTTGATTATGGGTTGAGTTACAGGTTGATGCATGGCTCAGATTTATTGGTACAGGTTTACAATGATATATCTCACAGTGACAGGTTGACAATGGTTCCATCATTCTACTTCTTCTTCAGGGTGGCAGGATGGGGCAAGGAAAATTGGTTGTAGCCACCTTCAGTTGTATCTAGAGAACATAGGGGGTTGTAGCCTCCTTCTAGTTGTATCCATAGAATTGGGGAGTTGGAGATTCCCTCAGGTTGTAGCCAGAGAAACTAGAGGGTTGGAGCCTCCTTCCAGTTGCAGCTGGAAAACAAAGGAAGTTGGTGCTTCCAATGAATGTAATTCTTCAAGACATATAAGAAAGAACATTCCATGGTTTTCTCCCGATTTGGATTTCCACGTAAAACACTGGTATATTGTGTATGTGTATGTTTGTTCATTTTTTCATTGCTTATTTACTCTACAATTATTGGATGATAATGCTTCATTGATATAACACTTGGATTATATGGTTAAAAAGGATTAAATTTCTCTATTACTGATTCATCCCCCCTCTGAGTAATCCAACAAATTGTCTCATGAAGGAACAAATACTGTCACTGAGAGGGGGGGTGAATCAGTGACAAAATAATTTTATCAATTTTTCTTTTGTTATTGAAATCAATATTTTAACACAATATTTATCGTGGAACCCAATTGGGAAAAACCACAAACACTTTTCTATTAACTACAAAATTATGTTTTAAAAGTTACATAGAAGAACAATGTTCTTCCTCTTTAGACCAACACCCACTGATCATGATGCACCCACACCCTTTTTCACCAGCTCCAACTAGTGCGAGGTTATATCCCCCTATTTAGTCAGCTACAATTGACAAGGAAGAACCTACTACCCTGTAGGCTCCAAAATTCCTTTGCACCACCCAACCACCCTTAATTTCATCAATCTGGAAATAGGATATGTAGTCCAATAATGGCCCTCTATATTAAACATTGGATTGCATAATTGTTTCTTTTTCTCCTTCTGTTCTTGATCTTAATTAAGACATTGATAGACATAGATTCTAATTCACATCTCAACACATTTATAATCCTTTAAACTTTTCAACACAACTCTTCATAAACAACATGTATATTCATTTAATATTACATAATGCTTCTTTTAAGTAACACAATCATTAACATGACTTTTCATAACCACACATCATTTTAACAATCGTCTGACCTGTTTTTCATAAATCAATCACAGGTATGGATTTATTTCTTTTTAACTCGATTCCATATCTCTACAAATATTGTAGAAACTGAGTTCTGCAGAGGTCCTTCCTTCAACCCATTTACATGTGACCACAGGCACAGAACCACGAGATTATTAATTTAAGCATTTTCTATTCTTTCACCCTTTTCCTTTTATCCCCCATATGTCCAGTTCTGAGAGCGTGTTCTTCAGTAATTCATCCTTCGGTGTTGAACACACTGCCTACACTAAGAGGGCGAGGTGAATTAGTGTGTGGAATTTTATAACTTTTCTTGTTCTTACAATTTAGCAGTTAAAACATATTTAAACAGATTAAGAACAATGAAATCATAATCATAATAGACACAAAAGATACTAGATGTTTGTATATAATTTATGTGAATATATGTGAATATAATAATAAGGATTTTCCCAGCACCAACTGAAGTAAGGAGCACCAACTCCACGGAGAGTGTTAGCACTGAAAGCCACACTTTGACTACTAAAGTGTAAACTCAACACCCATCAAAATGTAAAAGATAATTTTGGTTTTGAATAGGTGGATCAGAAATATGGATAAAGAAAGAGAGAGGGCTGCAAACTGTAGATCAATAGGCTACACCAATGGGCAATGGAGTCACAAACATCATACTCATCGAAGGCACAAAATTTGCTCAACAGAAAACAAGATTATATGATAATAGGTGGAAGAATGAAGAAGGAAAACATAATATAGAATGTTCACTAAACAAAGATCCTCTCAATTTAATGAATCAAACAATACTTGAATATAAACAATGATTGTTGGGAAAAATACAACAGATCCTCTGCTGCTTAGGGATCCATAAATCATTGACAACCTTTGATCCTCAAATCTGCAATATATTCAAATAAGAAGAAATATAAAAAAAAAGAGTTACAATCTGAAATCACAGCTCTCATGAGTCTCCAATAGCATTAATTCTTACAATCCTAAAATGCCCACAGGCTTACAAATGAACACACACAAGAAAAATGCCTACTACATCTCTTTTTAGCCTCTCTTGGCTCATGCATCCCTCCTCCTCCAAGAGATATTTCCTTCTTTAAATAGAAAATAGAATCCAAATAAAATAAGGAGGTCAAATCCCATCTACTCCATTGGATTCTAAGCCTTGGAGATAGGTGGCAACAATCAAAGAGACAAGAATCCAACAAACTGCTAATTTTCAGGAATTTGTTGGAAGTCATTAATAGAATGTCTCCACCTCATTGCATGAGGTGTTTGCTGGAGCTAAATATTAGGTGCAGGTGTCCCTTGACATCTAACGGATCCTTGAGAATTCATTCAAACTCTCCTTGACATGTGGCAACCTCCCAACAAGGAAAATATCAAAATCGTGACCGCTACAGGAAATTAGGCAGTGCCGCTGTAAAACAATTGGGTAGTTCCACTTATATGTCTAATATCTCTCACACCATAACACATTTTGAAAAACTGAGAGAGGTTTTTGTTATCTGGCATGTTATGAAAAAAACACCTCCTCTAGTTTTCAAAAATACCTTTTCAATTGTGCATAATCCAAGTTTCAAGTTAGTTACTAAAAACTGGTAAAATAACTCTGCACAATTCGTTTTCTGCCAGAAATATTAGGTAGCGCCACTTATGCTGCACCTGTGTGTAGGTTTAGGTAGAAATTTCAAAACACAGTTGTTATCACTGAAATTTCCTCATCACATGGTTGCAAGAACTTAGCATCGTCAAATAGTAATGAAGTCATTCATGGACCTGAATTAATACCACAACATTCAAAAAAGGTCAAAAACTATACAAAGTAGTGAAAAATTGAAGAGCGCTTTGCAGACATTGGGCGCGCGCGTGCATGCATGGAACAAGAATGTAGAAATCATGCACAGGTGCACGATACGCAACTGTTAGCACAAAAATCCGCGCACCTGCTAAACAACACATTTATTGAAGTGGTCGGTCTCCCAACCACTTATGGTTCAGCTCCCAAGCTGATTTGACCCTCAAATCTAGGCTGGATCCGAATGGTGGGCTGGTCAAAGACCTAATAATGCCCTAAATGACCTCTTTTCACACTACAAAGAAGTTAAACAATAACCCAAAGCAATGCTATAAAAAGCCATGAATGCACCTCATTTTCTCAAGGAATTCAAAGTAATGTTATGTTGCCTATATTGTGTTAACGACTCCATCCTTGACAAGATAATTTTGGCACCATTACATTGGACAATCCACCTCACCATTGAGTGGATTTGTAAAGAGTTCTTTCATCACCATTTTCCATTTTCTTTGTTGTAAGAAGAGCTAGCTAGTGAGGGTCCAAGAGCCTTCCCTTGGAGGAAGAAGGGACTCATAGTCCCCTTTCTTCTTGGTGCTTTGTTTTCATCAATAGATCAGCCTCAAACATTGGTGACATGGGTCTTTTGGTTCTTTTTGTTTCTATGTCCCTATGCTCATGAATTTTGTTTTTATTGCATCTCTTAGTTTAATTCTTAATCCTAGTTTTTGTTTTATTTCTCTAACTCTTTTCTCTACAACTGTCTTGCTCAGCAGACCCAACTGATCTTGCAATCACCTCTTATTTTCTCACCAAGGTGACGAAAGAGGCGCAACAGATTGGCGACTCCGCTGGGGGAAGGTATCAATTTCCTACCTCATTTGGGTTTATTTTGCTCTTCTTTTAGTTTGTTTAACTTGCAGGTGCACTAACAGGCCTAAGTCGACCTGCCAACCAGCTAATTCCAAGTTGAATTGAGAGAAATCCATTCGGATTTTTCATTCTCAGCCGTGCGCCTCATATGCATGGGTTTTTCAGCCCACAGACATGCATCGTGCACCCATGTGCTTGACTCATGGTTATGTTCTATGCACGTGTTCTTTTTAACTTGTCTCTGCTCGCGCACATGCGCTCTGTGTGCCTCTGTCTTCACTAGGACCTACGTATCAGTGCAAAATTTCACATTGTAAAGTTGTTGAGATGTGGGGAAGGCCATTTTCCTTCTTAAAAATGATGTCAAGCATGTTTTAAATCTGCACCACACTTAGTCCCCTCATCATATAAAGGGGTTAGTCAAACACACATAGGCACTTAGGAGGATAAAATCAATTTCCCTTCTTTGCTTTTTTCCACATGGATGACTTGTTTTGACTTTCAATATAATTTGGAAATAATTTTTAATCACATTTAACTTACATGGAGACTAGAAGTTGAATTACAATTGATTAGTATGCTCTTCTCTTGCGCCTCCAAGTGACCTTGAGAATCAGAAAAAGATTGTGAAATAAGTTCATCTTCCTTAAAAGAACATTAAAACCTTTTAGGAGAGGAAAACAACCCTTCTTGGGACTCCTCTTAGTTTTCTTTTTTCAAACACATCTTAATATTGTAACGGTCCCATACATGCCCACATGCTACAAATATAGGATAGTGTTTGAATTTTTTCTTTCTTAGATCAAAACACTAGGGAAGTTTAAAGGTTTGTAATGGGCCCACACATGCCCACATGTTCAATATAGGATAGTTTCAAAGCTTTTCTTAGATTACATCACAATAGGGAGTTAAAGGATAGTAACGGACCCACATGTCCACATGCTAGCTTCCTAGGGACTTTTGAATTACGCAAGGTTGTACCAAAGACACTTAGTTAATTAGGTAATCAAACTCTTGTAAGGACCAAGTGAAGTCCACATGCAGTAAGGTGACATCTAATTCACTAAAAATTGGCACACTTTCACTCACACACAAAAGTCACTTATCACTCACATAGCTTCCTCTTGAAACGTGGAGGTCAAAGTAAGTTTCCTCCCAAGGGGTTCCAAAAACACCCCACCCTTTTCTTGAGGAAACTATCCACTCCCATTTTTAATCAACGAGGTTGGTTTGTACCCCCAACCTCCCAAAACAACTACATCCAAAAAATTTCTAAAAACTCACTAAGTTTTCCTCCACAGGAGGTTCCAAAAGAATTTTTTTAGTCTAGGTAGGATTTTGGGGATAGGCATCCAAATCACTCCCCGTTATCCAGTTCTCACATTGTCAAAACATAGCGGTTGTCAAATAGGGAACTGGAAATCCTCCAAGTCAAGTGTTCCAATTACCATAAGGCAGGGAGATACCCATGAAGGGTTGAAGGCTGAGGTTCGGTTGTTCTGTGTGTCCCCCCTTGAGGCACCCACCTCTTGGACGGGATCCAGCTCGTGACCCATTTCTTAGGCCGAAAATCTAAATGTCGCACTTTGACTGAGGTACCTAGTGACCAAATTTAGGACATCTACCCAGGTGGCAATTGTGGGCTGCAATTGCACCTTGATTGGATTTTGTGTGGCTATTGGAAAATATTGCCAGCTCTTTTGGGATATGCCCCCTTTACCCCTCATTATAACCAATTATTTCATCCTTCACTAGTTTCTCTTCCAGTGACTTTAGACCCCACTGTTGAGTACTATTGGAAGGTCCAGTTCTATTTGAGAGGCAAGACGTTACGTCTTCTAGGACATGAACATTTTATTTCTTTTTTATTTCCTCACGTAGACAAAACCCACTTACCCACACATATGCTTCTTTCTCATTTTATGTAGGAAGCACATCTGATTACAGTTTGATTTGGATATATATATTGTGTAAACATTCAACGCAAAGGCTCTTGTTTCTATATTAATCTCACCACTTTTTTCACACATTCACACAGCTACTCTGACATCATAGGGGAACCACAGAACCCCCGTCGTTCACGACGCTTGCTAAAACTCCCTCCTATATTAGGGGGAGTATCTGGTCGTGCTCGCTCATCGTCACCTCCTTCACACACTCTTGTGAGTGCTACTATTTTAGGATCAACTTTGCTTGGTTCTACATTACTTGGGTCATATTCCCAAGGCCATCCATTCACTCACTCTCCTTTACATGGAAACGAGGGACCCACTTCCTCTCAAGGAGGGAGCACCAACCCACCTAGCCCCCCTCAAGGGTCAGGTTCACAACACACTATGGCCAGAGCTAATCACCCTCCCCCCCACTGCATATGCCATACTTGGCCTCTCTCAACATACTGGATCTCACCAAACTTACCAATGATCCTATATTGCATGATCCCACATGGCCTGCAATGCCAACCAAACTACCTTCAAACATACCCAAGTTTGAAGGAAAGGCAGGCGATGACCCTGCCAATCATGTCATGACCTTTCACCTATGGTGCTCCTCCACTAGCATTATGGATGATTCCATCAGACTATGATTATTTCAATGCACACTCACTGGCCCATCAGCTAGATGGTATGTCAAAGAAAAATCGAGGTCCCGCGCAACTTTTGAGTCATTGGCCAAAGCATTCTTGACTTTCTTCCAATTACACATCCACCATGACAATGGTCTATAAATACTTTCTAATTTCAAACAAACCTCAACCACACACATCATTGACCACATTCACGAGTTCCATAGGTGACATAGTTTGTGCAAAGCAGAAACCACCAAGCAACAATGTCTCGACTGGTTTCTTAGATCACTTGTTTCTCTCATTGGAAAGGATGTAGCTTCCACCTTCCCTCAATCCGAAGAGGAAGCCATCAGTAAGGCCAAACAATATGACCTCATCTATCCACAGTCAGGATACTTATACACTGTACTTCCTGATATTCCAAAACCTGTGCCATTTGGCCAAGACAAACCTGGGATTTCCCACTCAACAGATGGACTGATTGGTGCCACTACTCACCACGGTCGACAACCACAACTACCACCGATGTATGGAACACCTCAATACCTGTCGGCATACGGGGGCACTTCTTATTACCCCCCACCCCCTTATCAACAACCATACCCTGTTGCTATATCCCCACCCATCAGTGGACCACCGACGACACCCCCCATACATCCACCTATTCCCACAACCAGTGGTACTCCCTCAACCTCAGCTTATAGTACTAGCGAAAGAACTACACCTTCCTATGTACCTTATGGATCGGTGCCACCACAGATTCCATACTTCCCATTTCCTGGTCCTCCACAACCCATGGCCCCCCCACATCCTCATGCGGGGGTGAATTTTGTTCAGCCCTCTGCTGCTCAACAATACCAAATTTTTGAACAGTTGAACACAGCCAATCCAACCCATCCATTGAACAATGCCAAGAATAAAGGATGGAACAGGAATAACAACAACCCAGGTCAAGGCGGGAATCCCCTCCCCACAACACCAACCCACTGGGGGCAACCAAAACCAAGGGAACCACAACCCCCAAGGGGGCAATAATAATAAATTCCAAGGAAGAAATAATGTTAAAACCATCTTCCCTTGTGCTCTTTCTGGTGATTTTGGCCATTAAACCCATCATTGCCCCCAGATCATTGATCAAATGGTTAAAAGATTCTGGTAGTCTTCCCCATTCTCCTGCACAACTCGCCCCTCAGCAGGCACCCCAACAATACGTGCGACAACCCCCTCCCACCGTGCTGAAAAATACTATCCCACATCAAGGTGTGATAAACACCCAACAGGAAACACAACATCCCCCACGTCAGGTGGGACAATACCTCAACCCTAACAATCCTACAGATCGTACAATTCTCCTCACCAGTGAGGAAGAAATACTTCTACAAACATGTAACCGTAAGTATCATGCACCTGCTAAGTCTCCTTCCCTCCCTTCAGAGACAAACCCTACACCAACGACACCCCTGGTGGTGATCCCTCGCCCTTCCGTCGAACCACCGCTTTGCATCCCTCGCATCCCATTGCGTAGGAATGCCCACAACCCACAGGCTAGGGAAACTCATAACTATAGTTTGGTAGATGACTTGGAACAATCCTTGGCTGCCATGTCTGTCTTAGAAGTCCTCCAGACTTGTCATACTCAGCGGAAATCACTGCTTTCCGCCTTGGGGGTAGTCGACCCTGCAGATGCCTGACTCATTACCTTCAATCTTGACAGCGGAGAACCTCGTCTTCCCGCCTTGATCTCTTTTCAAATACCAGTAAAAGTATGGAACATCACAGTTCATCGGTGTATCATCGATGAAGGTGAATCTACATGCATCATGTACAAAATGGTATGGCAGAAACTTGGTTCCCCGGAACTCATACCCTCTGCCATCACATTATGAGCTTATGACAGATGACCCTCCTCTCCTGAAGGGCTCTTTCAAAATGTCCTCGTTGAAATCGGGGGAAAGAATTTTCTCATCGATATCCAACTTATCGACACCTCACTCGATTATAATATCCTATTCGATCGTAGCTACATGTACACTATGAAGGCAGTGGCATCTTCCGTCTTTTGGACAATGATGTTCCCTCACAACGGGAAGATCGTTACCATTGACCAAGTCTCACATTATGAGTCTAACCCATCTTCCAACCTCGATAACATTCTTCCTCTCATTCACACTGGCCACGACACATATCCACTCATCGATATGGGTCCTGGGATTTTTAAAAACCCATCCTTATTAGGAACATATCATGGAGCACCACCACTCCTACACCCTTCCAATCAAGTGTGTGTTGTATCATCCAACGTAACTCACATAGAGAATACCCTTCCTCCTACAGAGACTTCTGTCAAACCTGACATCCCACTCGTCGTAGAACCCCCCCCCCTCAAGCAACCCTTGGACACTGGTCGACCCCACCAGTCCACGATTCCACATCTCCCCTAGAACATGTTCCAGTTTGGGAGACAGTTCCCCAACCCATCACTCAAATTCCCTTCTTTTACCCTCCACCAGGTATCGAAGCTTTTCAGGTAGCGGAAACGTTCACACTACCTAATATGGTGTTAGAAATCCCAGTGTGGTATTTACACCCACCAAAGATGGTCTCTTGACCATCCCTTCCCCCACAGGAAGGAATCCCCATGATGATTCCCATCCTTACCCCCACCACCCCCCCACTCACTAACCCCCCTACTATAGTTGGGGCAGGAGAAAGAAGAAGGAGCCCACCGCTCCACTTCTTCCACACATCCCACCACCTTGCACACTATGTGAAAAAGAGGGCCACCGAACCAACAACTGTCCATCACTACTTGAATTACGGAATTTGATCCCCCTCAATCAAACTCCCCCAACACCCGCTACTACTGCTAGTCCTGCCACTACCACCCACCCTTCCTGTAGTAAAGGGTTGAGGACAAAATATGCTTGTGCTATATGTTCAGAGTATGGCCATTATACCCATCATTGCCCAGCATTGCCATGCTTTCAGCAGACATTAGCCATAGTGCACCAGAACTTCCAGAACAACCCAAGCCCTGCTACGTCCTCCTCAACAAATATCACTGACATTCATTATATCACCACTTCGGTCAATGAAAGTATGAGACACCCTTGATCTCTCTGCGATTCATTAGCTCATTTTACATACCAGTGTCCTATGATGCTTGAATATAGGCAACGTCAATTGACCCTACTTCACCCACTCGCAGAGGTGATAATTGACATTACCTCATCACTATAGGCTCTTCATGTCATTTTTCCCGAACCTGAGGCACTCCCAACACCTCCATGGTTCTTAGATGACGTATCTAAGGATTCACCCCCCAACCCCCCCAACTCTCCCGCTCATTCCCCTATGGACACTCTCCACCCAACCACCATGGGTACCCCTTAGTATTTCAATATATGGTTTATGTTGAGTGAACCCTCACCATCTCCTCACAATGTTCCCCCTGCTTCTTCACCCGGGGGCAACCACACAACCACTGTCACCGAGATCACTCCTCACAACCCCTTGTATTCCTGTCACTTCTAATGCGACAAAGAAATCCTCGAAGATTTAAATCACCCGGACTCTCCCTGGGATGCACTCCACCATCCCGCACTCTTCTCTCCACAGGAAGCCTCCATGCCTCCTAACCAAAACACCATTTATGCGGTCGAAACCAAGGATTTTATCCCATCAGGGTCTATCAACTGGTTCAAAAATCCCATCCCTTCCCCTAATGCTTTTGAAGAAGGCAACATGGCCAACATTTCCCCCACCATTAAAATTGACATTTCCATTAAAAATGGCATTGTCGAAGAAATCACCATTGGAGCTTCTTGCACTCCTCAGGAAATCACCGCATATAAATCCCTCTTCCAGGAATATAGGGATATTTTCTCCTAGTCATACATGGAAATGCTTGGCCTCGATCCCTCTATTGTCGAACATCGCATCGACACTTGGTCCGACATCACACCAGTTTTCCAAAAACAGCGACCGCTACACCCATCCAAAGCTGTGGCTATCAAAGCCGAAATTGACAAGTTACGTGCTGTCGATTTCATTTACCTCATTACCTATACTTCATGGGTTTCCAACCCTGTACCCATTAACAAAAAGTAGGGCACTATCTGCATTTTCACAGAATTTCACAATCTCAATCATGCATGTCCCAAAGACAACTTTCCCACACCCTTCATCGATCAAATTATCGATGACTGTGCCGACCACGAGGCTCTCTCCTTCATGGACAAATTCTCTGGTTATAATCAAATTAAAATCCACCCAGCCGATCAGTATAAAACCGCATTCACTACCCCGTGGGGTACTTTTTCATATCATTTCATGCCTTTCGGCTTAAAGAATGCTGGTGCAACTTTCCAACGGGCTATGACATACATCTTTCACGATCTGGCCCATATCATCCTTCCCTACTTAGACGACCTCACAACTCGATCCAAGAAATGCACCCAGCATCTCAATGATTTACGAATCATCTTTCAATGGTGTCGTCAGTACAACATCCACTTGAATCCTCTCAAGTGTGTGTTCTGTGTCACCGTAGAGCGCCTCCTTGGTTTTATTGTTTCCCAATGTGGTATTACCGTCGATCCCCTCAAAGTACAAGCTATCACCGAAATTCCACCTCCCCGAAATTTACGACAACTTCAGAGCCTACAGGGCAAAGCTAACTTTCTTAGATTCTTTGTCCCCGATTACGCCATATGCGCACATGGTTTCCTTCACTTACTATGTCACGACATCCCTTTTCACTGGGACGACCATGCCCAACAGTCATTTGATGATCTTAAAGAAGTACTTTCAAATGAACCTTTAATTAGTGCACCTGACTACAATCGCGACTATATCCTCTACGTATCAACATCAGCTGTATCAGTAGACGACGTTCTCATTCAGCTCGGTGATGAAAATCATGAACATGTCATTTATTACGTTATTAAAAACCTCTCAGGGCCCCCCTTGAAGTATAAACACGAAGAGAAACTTGCTCTAGCAGTCGTACTCGTAGTCCAAAAACTACGCCACTACATTCTTCTTCGTACCACCAAGGTCATTGCAGATTCCAACCCAATGCAATACTTTCTCAGCCGTCGACAAGTTAACAACAAATTCGCTCGATGGATCGTTATCCTTCAAGAGTATGACCTCGAGTTCTCAAAACCTAAGAGTAAGAAGGCCCTTGTTCTAGCGTAACTTGTCATGACCCTCCCCTCTGACACCACCAGTACCCCCGTCAACACCGAATTTCCCAATGAACATATCTTTTATATCACTTCGGATGATCCTTGGTACGGAGACCTCCTTGTTTGCCTCTGGAATCAAAAAATCGGTAACCACCTTTTACGAGATGACCGTCATCATATTCGCCATTAGGCCCCCCGGTACTTCCTCATTAGAGACATCCTATACCGGCAGGGCATCGACACCATTCTTTGTTGATGCCTGACTATTGACGAAGTCGATAGAGTCTTAAATGACTGCCACAGTGGCACATGTGAGGGCCATCTTTCAGGCATATCCACTGCTCAAAATATTATCCGAGCCGGTTACTTTTGGCCTACCTTGTTTCATGATTTCATTCATGCTGTGAAACGATGTGAGCAATGTTATCTTTACGCAAATAAAGCCCGAGCTCCCCCTCCACTTCTTCACTCGGTCATTACTACTGACCCTTTTTGCAAATGGAGCATCGACTTTATGACTTGTAATCCCCCCTCCAGCAATGGTCACAAATACAACATTGTCATCGTTGATTACTTCACCAAATGGGTAGAAGCTATGCCCACTTTGAACAACACCACTGACACTGCAACACATTTTTTCTTTAACCATGTCATATCCCACTTTGGAGTACCCCTCCAACTCGTTTTCGACCATGGGAAACACTTCGAGAATGAGATCTTCGTCAAACTCTCATCTCGGTTAGGCTTCTCTCATGAGTTTGCCTCACCATATTACCCTCAGTCTAACAAACAGGTCGAGGTTGTTAACAAAGCCCTCAAGACCATGTTACAGTGCACGATTAATAAACATAAAACCAATTGGCATCATATGTTATTTTCTACGCTATGGGCTTACTGAACAGCTGTGAAAACTGCTACTGGACTCACACCATTTCATTTAGTCCATGGGGTTGAGGCCACTCTCCCCATCGAGTGCGAAATTCCCACCTTATGCACCACAATTGAGCTATTACCCGACACTGCTCCAATGGAGCAGTTCCTGCTGAACTTGGAGTCTCTAGATGAAGATCATCGATCTTCCTTACAGAACGACGAGGTAGCTAAAAAATGATCCAAGGCTACCTTTGATCGCCATGTCAACCTTCACTCATTTTGTGAAGGCAACCTCGTCCTAGCTTACGATATCGCTCATGATACCTTTGGCCATGGAAAATTCGAGTCACTCTAGCATGGCCCATGCATCATTCAACATTTCCCTACCAAAGGCACAAATATCGTGGCCTCTCTCGAAGGCCTCTCTCTCAAAGAACCCGTCAACGAGTTGTATCTCAAACAATTTTATGCTTAAAAGTAGTCATTCTACTTTAGGTTATTTCTTTTTTAGAGTTTTTAATCTTTTTTTCCTCCCCTCACGTTTAAACTATCCTTTGTTCTATTGACGCATGCTTCCTCCACCATCCTACCACATCTTTTATGCCAATGGTGCCAGCCGTTGGACACAAAATCTCGCTTCGGCTGCTTGGGCTCTCTACACCCCCTCACATGAAATGCTCCATTTGAGCGACATATGTTTCGGATCAACAACCAACAACCAAGCCGAATAGACTGTCGTCATTAGCCTCCTAGCCAATGCCCAGCATCATCATATTCATCACCTTAGCGTCTTCCTCGACTCTCAACTAGTCGTTCTCCAGCTCAACAATGTGTACCGCATCCGTGATCCTTGCCTCTTTCGCAAATACCTGCAGGTTAGGCTTTTATCTCGACATTTTGATTCCATTACATTTACACATATTCCAAGACAATTGAATCAAATTACAGATAACCTAGCTAATATTGTGTTAGAATGGCATATATCACATCAAGCTACCTCTACACATACATAAACATATCACAATCCTGTCACAGCATATACATAGAATAGACATCATCAAAAACATTAGCCAAAAACATGTAAACACCACATAGATATCAAAAAGTATACTCATGTATATATATAGGTCCACAGTGCCATCCAAATGTTTACATACAAAAAATACACGTATCCACAGGCCAATGCAACACCTCGGTACAAAATGGGCTCACCATCCTATATACAAAAAAATACATACATCAAATACATACAACACCACTCATGGTGCTTCTAAAGCACCACCACCTGCCCCTTCCTCAGGTGGTGGCGGCCTATCACCACCGGCCCCAGGCGGTGGTGGTCCACCCCCCACAGGCCCCTTCTGCCCCGATGACAGTCGTCCACTCATCATAGCCACAACCACTGCTACTCTTCATACTATGGCTCTCCAAGGAGGCGGAATTCCCACACACTACTCCAGGAAACTCTCGTCCTAGATGCGAGACCACATGCCCTCCGACACGTCCTGTAACACCGTCTCTAGATGACGGTGGATGTCCTCAAAGTCCACTCCAGTAGACATCGGAGGAGCATGCGATGGCCCAACACCAGAGTCATCAAATCGGTGCCTCCTCTCTTCCCTCTTAGGCTCAGCTGGTCGCACCGCGACGTCATCACGTCGACGTCTCTCTCCCCGCAACGGTCTCTCCGGTGCTCACTGCAACTCCACCTCACACCCGCGAGGTGCCACATCTACACATGCCAATAAACAAAATATAGTATCAGCATCTATATCATATACATATGGACTGATATCTCAAAATACAAAAAAGCAAAAATATACACATAAACACCAAACATACCTCGATGATCAAAAACCTCCCCTGGAGGTAGCACCATGTTTGGGTCATCCCGGAAGTCCACCTCAACATAGGGGTAACGTAAGATCACCTGCGACATCTGCCGCCATACTTGCACCACCTCTGCAGAAAAGAAGTGGCCACCTTCACCACCACCATGGCGAAGCAAAATAGTCGACCACCACCTCAACCGCAGCTCTCGCACCTCAGGCGCCCCCAATAGAATCCTCGGGCGCAACATCGACACCCTCTCTAGAAACCAGGCCACTAGGATGGACCCAAAGGAAAACTCCCCCGTATTCATGGATCGACAGTGGTCCAACTGTCCCACCATCCTCGCATGCAGCGTAAGCCCCCAAGCGAAATGCTTGCCGGCCAACACTCTCTCCAACACCAAAAGCTGGCCACCACTGATCTGTTGGGTCGCCAATGACCCATATACCCACACAATCATCGCTACTATACAGTGATGCACCAGGGAATCGATAGACGCGATACTCAAAACTGTCTCAGACATAAAGTTCTGACCCGAACAATATCTCTGGCCAATAGTGTCAAGATGTGTATCCCTAGGCAGGACCGGCTTTGCCGATAGGGGCGTCCCCCAAAAGGGTAGCCCAGTCAAGAAATATACATCCTCCACCTTAGTGAAGGGGATCTGATCTCCTCGCACGAGGAAGCAGTGCAGCTCTGGACTCCACATATGGATCAGGAACTGTAGGAGATAATCCTGGGCCCGTATCAACGGGCACTCAAAAAACTTTAGCAACCCACAGGCTGCCAAAGTCGCCTGCACACCTGGTTCCTCAATGGCCACGGCGTCTCGCAGCTGGGACCAGTCTCGCTCTCGCCAACCCACTGGCAACGTCACAATTGTCCACCTGTAGACACAAAATTGAGTCCTATATCAGCTCAAGACAACATCAATAACATAAAAAAGACTCACTTTTGTACCCCTCAACCTTGCCTCCTAGGCGCGGTTTTTGTTACCCCCAGGCACGCACACATGCGTTCCTGTTCACTACACAAGTGCACACACATGTGCTCTTGTTCACTACAAAAGTGTGCATGGGTGCGCCCCTGTTCACTACACAGATGCACATCAATGCTCACTTGTTTGCTTCACAGGCATGCTCCCAAGTGCACCTGTTCACCATATAGGCGCGCAGAGATGCGCGCCTGTTCAACCCACAGACACACATTTGTGCGCACCTGTTAAACTCACAGGCGCACCCTTAGAGCTCACCTTAAAACCCCTCTCCCATGCCCCAATATTTGTATATCCGGTGCACAGGCGCGCACATGTGTGCACCTATTACCGGGTCGCACGTTCATGTGGGGCCCATACCCCCTAAACGTCTCTGTACGGCCCCTCGTACAGCCCCTGCCCAAAAAATGAAATCCTATTTCTATGCAGGATGATTAGACCACTAAACTGACGCTCGCTAATCACCAATCAGATGCCTCGTCCTCCCCGAATCTCCAAATCTCCTCTGAAAACTGCTCGTCCAGTCACCATTGCAACAGGTACAAATGAGGTGGCAATGTGGGTCCTACAACTATATATAGGCCTTTTTTCCAAACTTCTACTCACCATTCTGGGATCCCACGGTGTCCATTTTTTGATCCATCTTTAGCCACTGGATCAACATCCCGTCATCTACATCAGAGCAGTCCCCGGGCCTCTTTTCATCCTGAGCCCCCGGGGCACCTTTTCAAGTACGCATATGCATATTTACGCTTATCAAATACATGCTCATATCTTCGATTCTCTTCAGATATTGTTCACTTTGGGTATTTGGTTTTCATATGTGCAGGTACTTGGTCATAATATGTCGGTGCAACCCCTTCAGATATATACTCAGCACTGGCATGTTATCTTTCCCTCTGCATCACACTTACATTTCCAGTCACACCCTTTGACATTTGCCTCTAGGATCCGCATCTCCGGCTCTGCAGTACCCATCCCTCCATTTTCATATTCGGTATTGTCACCCGGTAGCATTATTCCCCACATGAGTCGTCCCATTCATAGCACCTTGTGGCACTTCTGACACTCATGCTGTTTTTCCAAACCCTTTAGGGATGGGAGTCCCGATAGTCTTTCTTCATGTCGCGAATCAAACCACATACTCTTTCTCCTCATTTTTCTAGCTTTCCCACACGGACTCCCAGATGATATCTTCACGGTTCTATTTTTTTACTGCACCTCCGTAGTTTCATGAACCCTACATTTCATCCACAATCAGTTTGTCGATCTGCAAATCTCCCTCCATTTCACCTTCCTCATACAGAAACTCACCAATGGGGCCCACACCCTTCATCAGTTTTATGAGCAAATTATGCCCTACATGAGCCACCCATATCACACTGGGGCACCCGTTTCTGTATTTGTACATTTCTCCCCAAAATTATTCATTATTTATTGTACAAACGCCTTTATTTCTCAGTCATTACATTCCCTTTTTGTCGTCACCTTTGGGCGACTTACTTTCCTTTTTTGGCCAACCGCACCGTATGTCACCCTTGGTTGGAGCATTACTTATCATCTACCCTTGTCAGAATCTTCCATATCTTCAGAGTACCCCACAGGTCACTTACCTCTACCCTCTGAATTTGTTCACCTTGTCCCACCTCTGGCACAACTCATCACTAGTCTTGTTGTCCCCCTAACACTCGACCTCGTTGCATGGTTGTGACCACTTTTTATCTCATACATCCTCCAACCAAGGGCAGTCTTGAGTCTTCCCACATCTTGACTTCGTCCATGTACCTCTGTGATTTCCTCACCTCAGTCGATTTCATGAATCCCTTTGCTTCTAGGAGTCGCGTTCCCCTTTTGTCGACATCAACACAATTTTCCAGAAGGGCGACAGTGTCTTGATTCTCATTTTCCACTCAATGAGAGATCTCGGATGGCACATGGTGAAACACCATTGCTCCCTGCTATCGTTGACCCCCATAACATTTGATGCCAACACTTTATCATGTTACGGTGGGTCTTACTTTATGACTATTGCAATTCTTTCTCTCATTTTCCGAAGACCTCTGAACTTGGCTGGGCTATCAATGCCCACATCATCGCTGCTACTTCTTACCGCGATCACTGCCTACTATTCAGAGTATGTTCATTTGCAGAATTGTCTTTTGCCTTCATCACAACCGTCCCTGAGGGTGCTATAGTTTTCTACACCAATGCTTCAGTCATCTTTTTCAGAGTTACATAAACACGAGCATGGGGCATGCACGCCTCGTTTGTACACAGTTTTCTATTTTATACACCTCATAGAAGGTTGGGTCCTACTGGTTCCTCTTTTCTCCAACAGATCACTCTGAATGATCCCACTATTGCTCTATCTTACAACAACATTCTCAGTAGATGAAACATTGATGGATTTCGGCTATACATATGCTCCTAACCTCATCCATCAGGGGGCATCTGTTATCACTGAAATTTCGTCAGCACATGGTTACAAGAACTCATCATCATCAAACAGTGATGAAGTCATTCATGGACCTGAATTAATACCAAAACATTCAAAAAAGGTCAAAAACTATACAAAGTGGTGAAAAATTGAAGAGCGCTTTGCAGACATTGGGCGCGCGTGCACATGCGTGGAACATGAACGTAGAAATCACGCACAGGCGCATGATGCGCGATTGTTAGTGCAAAAATCCGCGCACCTGCTAAATGGCACATTTATTGAAGTGGTCGGCCTCCCAACCACTTATGGTTCAGCTCCCAAGTCGATTTGACCCTCAAATCTGGGCTGGATCCGAATGGTGGGCTGGTCAAAGACCTAATAATGCCCTAAATGGCCTATTTTCACACTACACAGTAGTTAAACAATAACCCAAAGCAATGCTATAAAAAGCCATGAATGCACCTCATTTTCTCAAGGAATTCAAAGTAATGTTATGCTGCCTATATTGTGTTAAGGACTCCATCCTTGAAAAGAACATTTTGGCACCATTACATTGGACAATCCACCTCACCATTGAGTGGATTTGTAAAGAGTTCTTTCATCACCATTTTCCATTTTCTTTGTTGTAAGAAGAGCTAGCTAGTGAGGTTCCAAGAGCCTTCCCTTGGAAGAAGAAGGGACTCATAGTCCCCTTTCTTCTTGGTGCTTTGTTTTCATCAATAGATCAGCCTCAAACATTGGTGACATGGGTCTTTTGGTTCTTTTTGTTTCTATGTCCCTATGCTCATGAATTTTGTTTTTATTGCATCTCTTAGTTTAATTCTTAATCCTAGTTTTTGTTTTCTTTCTCTAACACTTTTATCTACAACTATCCTGCTCAGCAGACCCACTTGAGCTTGGAAGCACCTCTTATTTTCTCACCAAGGTGACGAAAGAGGCGCAACAATAGTGCATTCAATCTTGAACGTGTGCAGATCAGTTGGTGGTGTTTTATAATGTTGAACCCATTGTGTTTAGGTGTCTTGGAAGTATAGTAGGTTGTGCACTTTACCACTGAGGGAGTTAACACTTTAGAAAAAACCCAAAACTCGGATAGTTAGGCCTCTTCTAGCTGAAAATTTTTGTGCTAACAGAGAGCACCAACTCTCAAGCAAGACCCAGATTATTGATAGAGAACAATCTATCCAACTAGATTTTAACCAACTCTAGTAGCAGTGATTCATTAATGAAACAATTATGTTTCATGATCAAAGTTATATAATCAACACTCATCACTGCACTTCATCTTCTCTCTGAAATTCACTCCTTCTTCACTTCGTATTTCTTATGATATTTGTGCCTTCTTCAGTTCTTCTTCTCTCTGATAGTCGAACAGACCTCAGATCTGTATCCCTTTCATTTTCTTCACAGGATGCTCTTTCTTAGTGAGCCTATATTTTCCACAAGCACATCTACTTCCCAAGCACATATCCAAGTGAACCAATTATGGTTGTATTTATACTTGTTTATGCTCAAAACTTGTTTTAGTTATTGGGTCAACTTGTGCAACAAGTTATAACTAACTTGTTCATTTACAACAATTTTTGGGATCACCTGAGATCATCGTTTCGGGTCTTCAACTTTAAACCTAGCATCCCCTTCACTATCATAAATCGATCACATGCATGGATCAATTTGCTTCGTCTCTGTGTTTACAAAAATTGACGCTTCCTTCAAACCATGTTCATATGACCATTGGCATAGAACCACATGCTTATCAATTTAAGCGACGCATTCCATTCTGCCTTTTTAAATCTCTTTACCATATGGCCAATAGCATTATTCAGAAGTTAGGTGAGATGAGCGCTTGAGTTCTTATCAATCAACAGTCACGATTCAATCTTTTGACGAGATGGAAGGATCTCGTAACTTCGACACTTTTCCCTTTGGAACTTTTGAGTTTGAAACCTTTCAAATCTTTTCAATTAGATTTCCCAAAAGGATCAAATGATTCACGTTTAATTCACGGAACTAGATCAATGGTCAGATTCGATTCTTGGACCTATACTTCATTTCTTAATCCAAGAGCCAGGACTTAATCAAAAAATGATATGGATGACCACCATTTACTCCACAACTTGGTCTATTATACTTACGCTATCCTTCCACTGTGTTTTGATCAACGATTGAGTATGTAACCGAACAACAGATCGATGGTCGAGATCACGTTTGGGTCTTCAGACTTCAAAGATTTCGAGTCTCAACACCTTCTTTCCTTCGTATGTCAATCTTCCGAAGCTGACAAACCACTGATGCATGTCCCTCTTGGATTAATGGTCGAGATCTCCTTCGGGTCTCTGGACTTCCGATATTTCAAATATCAACCCATTATTTCCTCCGAAGTGGTCACTGGCTGAGTAAGTCATAAACAGTTGAGATCGCTTGTTGTCAATTAATTCTTCCTCTTACACTATCCTTCCACTATAGTAGATCGATGAACGAGAATGCTCCCAAAGTGATATTCAGATCAGACGTCTCGTGTCCACTTCGGAACGTCGAGACTTTGGGAAAGTGTTGGTGGTAAAACTCCCAAATCAAAACTCACGTAGTGACGTAACTTGCTTACATCACTTGATGGCATGTCAAGAGATGAGTACCTACCGCATGTCACTCGGATTCATGATTCTGATGTACCTGAAATTTCAAATCAACTTGACACTTGTCATTGTCTGATTACGCCATTTGTCCTTGCTAACATAGTTTTGCTGACGTGGATCTCCTCATGTGTCACATGTTCATATCCTTGATATAACGGTCAGGATAGTATCGAAGGGTATCTCATATCGATGACTGAGAGCGATCTCGGACCTTCGTCCCTCAGGAATTCGAGACTTTTGACATTTCTTGGTGGTGAAACTCTCGAAGCAATTCTCTCGAAGCGATGTAACTTTCTTATGTCACTTATTGAAATGGCATGAGCCAATTTTCTCTTGATGCCTTTTATCATCTGATTATGCCATGTGTACTTGCTAACGTGGTCTGCCACATTTTCTTACTGACGTGATCTGCCACACATCCTTTCTGACGTGTTCTATCACAGGTCCTTTCTAATGTGGCCTGCTGACATAGATCTCCCATACGTCCTTGCTGATGTGGTATGCCACATGTCCTTGTAGACATGGTCTGATGTGTGTCCTTGCTGACGTGGCTCTACTGACCAACAACCCTGATCCAATGGTCATCATATGTCCTCCAAATCTGATGGTCCTTATTGATTTTGGATTTCCAGGCTTCGGGTATTTCAAATCTCAAACTAAATTCTTGAAGTGAGATTTCTCTAGAGCGTAACCTCCTCGCAACTTTAGACTCGTTCGAAACTTTGTTCATCGATCATGTTCTTATATTGATGGATTGATATATCCATGGTGATTCTCTTCTGTCTTATCCTATCCTTCCACTTAGAATGATCCAACAACTGACGAAAATTCGCACAAATGAGATCTCAGATCTTACCTCGCTTATCCTATCCTTCCACTCGAAATGATCCAACGAGTGACAAGAATTCAGGTTTGATATGAATTCTCAATTGTTTTTCCCTGCTTATCATGTCCTTCCACTCAAAAGTGATCCAACGATTGTGAATATTCTTGAAGTAGATCCACGATCAAGGATGATTGCGGAACCACAACTTGTGAGTGATTTAACTCGTCACCCAAACTTCACAATTAGAAGTTGTGCATTGTTGGTGATTCAACCACAATTGTCTATCTTCGAAGCTATAATATCGGATGGTCCTGACTAATTGAAGGATTGGAACTAGCATGAAATTTAATTCTCCTTTCGATCTCTGCAATTCATCCATGTCATTTATCTAGCGATTGTGTATCTGATGATCACAACTTAATCTGACTGAAACTGATCGCTTTTTGGATCAACCACAGTCGTCGATATCCAAGTCTATGAGATCTAATGATCTAGACCAATTTCGGGATTAGACCTAACGGGTTGTTTAATTCTTCTTTCTCTCCTCGCAATTCATCCATGCCGTTGATCTGGTTTGTATATATGATGATCACGATCCTCCAATGATCCTCAAGCCCACTTTTACTCATATGACCGACATCCATAATATGAGATGATCAACACGATCGATCTCTTGATCGGACGGTTGCTGAGGCTTCTCACCTTTTCTTGTGCATTGGTCGACTTCTCAGTCTTTCCATTGATCAGAAGATATTTCTAGAATGTGCTCTTCATTCGCTAACTCTCCTAAGCTTTAATAACTGCTTTTCCATTATTTTATGCACTGATAGCCAGTCGCTAATTCTTCTGATCTTTGATCATAGGAACAATGTTGATCCTATCGTGATCAACAATAATCACAAATTTCTTCATATTGTTTGCTCCTTCTTCTAACTGATATAATATGCAGTGTGCTCTTCCTTCCGAGCGTTGATCTCCAATTTCTTATGTGCTACATTTTACCTTCTGATATTTGATCTTCATACTATTCTCTTCTTCTGATAACTGATATACTTTTGACATAAATGACAATCTCATATCTAGTAAATCACAATGATAATTCCTTAGAACAACAAATCATCACAACGACTGTTGACATCAATGACAATATGTCCAACAATCTCCCCCTTTGTCATTGAGGGCAACACACTAACTTCATATACAAAACTCCCCCTGTGATGATGCTTTCCTCTTATGAATTTTTTCTTTTATGAAGTTTCTTTCCCCCTTTAACATCAATGGAAAAGGGTTTTTCCTCCTGTGGTAAAGCTCTATATGTTACTGCCCAAAATCTGAACTTCGGTAACACTTTCTACCATCAACCTTTTCTTGTCATGAATGAATGACTCCCCCTGTCAATATGCTCTCTCTCTGCTTCTGCCTACTGTTACCCATGATTTTGGTCATCATGATGATGTATTGATGATGGTGTATTCAGGCTCTTCATTAGAACTTTTTCCTGAGAAAGGTTACCTTCATCTCTTTCCAGAAATCACATTTTTTAGGACTGTTCACAGGCTACTAGTATATTTACCTGCGAGAATGCATGATTCTCACAGGCTTCCTTAAGCCAGGGTGCGAGAATTTTGCATTGTGTTGAGTTGCTAGGGTGCGAACTCTTTCTAAAAAAGGGAAAAAGATGAATTCTCGAAGCTTCTAGAAGGGAATCTTCTAGAAGGATGAGATGGCATTCGAATGGTTATCCTAATACTGGATTCCCTGATATTTTGGGATCATTCCTATCCAAGTAACTAATTCTTTCTCTCCTATATATTGAGTGAATTCTCATGGAAAAAGTTAGAAGAAAACAAGGTTAAGTGAGACATTGGAGAATTGATGAAATTTGTGTGAAGGACTGAAGCTACAGCAGCTAGGAAACTCCAACAAGTTTATCAAAGGTGGTTGATCTTATTCATGCAAGTGAGAAAGTGTGTGTGTTAGAGCTAAGGGCCATCAAAAGGAATTTTGCAACATCAAAGCTCAGGTTGTAATCTTTACTTTCTATCAATATGATACAGTAATATGTCCCTTTCCCATAAAGCTAGTTCCACTTTATTGTATAACTCCTTGATCATATACATAGATTGACTGTTGAATAGATTGTGCTTTCTTCACTTCGCTTGGTTTGTATTGTTTTGGTCTTGACTGTATGAGAGCAATGGAGCGAAGCAGGAGCAACAAATACCAAAGGAAGCGATCATAAGGTATGTTCTTTGTCCTTGCCTCCTAGTACATTCAATAGTTAAAATCTAGGGAAAGAGTATTATTCTTTCTTGCTTTGTTCTAGATCTAGGTGGATCTAGGGATATCGGCTTGTGTCCGTACTTACAGATTTATCCAATAACAAAATTGGCGACTCCGCTGGGGAACAGATTGTTTCCTAGTTAGTCTAGATTCCCTTGTTTTGATTGCTTGTTTTCTAGTCTCTGAGTCTGTGGGAGATCCATCAAGACTCTCTGGATTTGAAAGTTCACTCAAATTTTTTGTCCTTTTTCCAAATTTTGTGTTTACAGACATTCTCGCACTGTACCCTTTAGTGGCATGCAAGAATCATCTGAGTTCTCACCCTACTATGTAATCTAGTGCGAGATGTTCGCACCCTACCTGTGTCTAGCTTGCGAACTCCACTAATGTTGGCACTGCACGCTATAGCTAGGCTGCGAACCCATTTGAAATTTGTGTTTGGAATTAGGATGTCCTATTTATTGATGCCCAGATTTGCTTTGATCATATGGATTGAACTTTTGGAGCCTATATTGATCTGTTTACAGTCTGCTTGACATTCTTTAAGTTTCTTATAACCATCTTTTCTTTGTTTGGTTTTGAAGGATTAGTCTCTTTTTTTGAGTGTCTTTCAATTACAAAGCATGTGTTTTATTTAGAATTGTTTAGGGAAAGATCAAATTTCTTCTAAATAGTTCTCTTTAAAAGAAAATTTTTAGTTTGGGTTTCTTTGTTTTAAGAAAGTTCATTATTGATTTTAGTGAAATTTTTGAAACAAAAAGATTTAATTTCTTGCTTTATATTAGATTGGGGGCATCCTTGCATTTGAAGTAGCGAAATTG
>ML809445.1:0-16702 GCA_009831015.1 Picea engelmannii | reverse complement strand
AAATTGATTAGACATTTTTATCTTTTCTAGTAGCAAACCTACATTAGATTAGTTGTAGGGATTTGGAATAGGTGTGAAAGATAACTTTCCAAAGTTGCAAACAAACATAGAATCTTGAGTTAGGGAGCGGTTAAATCCACTTACTTCATTCTGTCCTGGGAAGCCCTTCTAACACAAGGGTCAATCACAAGGTCGCATTGAGACTGGCAGAGTTACTCACCCTGCTTTGTTGGTATTGGTGTAGATATTACGTGTATTATGGGGGTCGCTTGAGAGGTATACCCACAATGATGAGTGGGAGCCTTTCAAGTTGATTTCGGGCTAGATACCCTTCCCTTGCACATGGATCGGACTGTCGACTATTTCCACAGGAATCACTGTAGTGATTGGTAACCTTAGTGGCCTATATCTCTAGGTTCTTTACACAAGGTGATTGTGGAGGGGCAAGTCTTCACTGTACCTGGAATTGACGTTGGCCAAACTCACTCGGGATCCTTGGAGGGTATACCCATGATTATGTGTGGGAGCTTGCACCAGGGTGTAAGTCCGTTAAGCAGGTCGTCGACATAACTTTTACACCCGCTCTATCTCAACCCCTTCTTACTTTGTTCCCGTGACATTGGATTTCATCACCAACTAGTGTGCTCATTGTGAGAAGGTTTTGTTTGTTTGCTTACTTCCTAGATTTTTAGCGTGTGTTGTTTGTTTTCCTTAGCGGACTCTAGATTGGATTTTTGTTTTTAATGGCGTCAGTTCCTGAAATGACCAATGAAGGATCCTCTGCTCCAGGGGAACCTTTTTTTCTCCTTCTTATGGAAACATTGGTCCTCCTCACATCGCTACTTTGAGCCTTCCCAGTTCACGATTGGATTGTCGGTGTGGTTGTTTTCCACTCAGGTAATCCCGAATGCAGTAAGTGCTTCGGTCACAAGCACTTCCCCCCAAGAGCATCAACCTCATGTTGATCCTTCACCTTCTTCACCAATAAGGTCTTCTTCACCTTCTTCACTTGCAAGGTCGCTTTCCATTTCATCTTCTTCGTCGAGTGAAAGTTATGAAGCTAGTAACTCAGTGAATAAGAAGAAGAAGAAAAGAAAGATTCAGAAGAAGAAATATAAGCAAGGGTCAAAACCTCCAACCACTGTCAAACATGTTGGAAAACAACCAGTTACTGTTAATCGTGCTGGGAGTGTTGATGATGTCAAGATCACCCAAACAACCCGTAAGCCCAAGTACCCTTGCAAGCTTTGTAAGGGTAGTCATCTTCTTAAGGATTTCCCTGGTCTATCCAAGGTTATAGAAGCACGGTCTACATGCCCTCGCCAACCCATGTCGTTAGCCTCTGAACAACATACTGACGACCCCCCATAAACTATTCACGATATAGTTGGGAAGAAGAAAAGAAGGGTCAAGTTCCCATGTATGTTATGCAAAGGGAGTCATCTCACTCACCTTTGTCCTCATATGGACGAATCCTCGAAATTACTGGAAGACATGACTTTTCTACAGCCTCAACTCCCAGCTGCTTATCGCAAGCTTTCTCTCAACCCACCTATAGTTGATGGAATGATCACTCTAGTCCCTTCACCGGTCAATATGATTGACCATGTTGTCAATATAGTCACGTCCTTCATTGAACCAGTAGACCAAGTGGTTGATCCCATCCCATCCTCAGTCAACCCCACTCTCCCATTAGAGAGTGAAACTCAAGTGGTCGATTTGTTTCCACCTATCGACCCCATTCTCCCCTTGGAGAATGAAACCCAAGTGGTCAGTCTGATCTCTCCATCGGTCGATCCTACTCTCCTGCTAGAGAGTAAACCCGATATTTCCCATGTTTTTCTCATTGATACAGAATCTCCCGTACCAAGGGGTATTCCTCCTTCTCTCGTAGGACCCCCTCCAAGTAATGAGGCCATCCATTTTGATTGGGGTGTGCTAATTGGACCTCGTCTTCCCTCTCACTTTCCTTTCCATATTACAGTGCAGGTTTGTGGTCGGGACATTCCTTAGACACTGATAGATGAAGGCTCGTCCGTTAGTATTTTTTCCTCTTTTGCTTGGCAAGCTTTGGGTTGTCGTCCACTTGCGTTGGTTACCCAAAATCTGTTGGCTTTTAACAGAAGAACTAGTCAACCTTTAGGGACCCTTCCTCAGTTTCCTGTAACTTTGGGAGGGAAAACTGTCTTTATTGACGTCATGGTAGTCCAAGACCCCTTGCATTTTGCTTTACTCCTTGGGCGAGATTATGTCTATGACATGAAAGCTATTGTGTCTACTCTTTTTCATGTGATATCTTTCCCTCACGATGGACGGGTTGTGACTGTTGATCAATTTTGATTCATTCACCCCACTTAGATTGCCTCCCTGAATGGTTCTTGTATGTAGACAATATCACCCCCGCCACAGGTCAATTATGTGGCGTTGTCACCCATGGATTCAACTTCTGATGACTTAGATCCAGTAGTTGACATGGTAATCTCTTCGATAGGGTTGTTAGATATTGACCTCTTTCCTCCTATCGACATGGTGTCCTTCCAGAGTGTGTTTCTTCCGTCAAATGAAGACCTCTTGGAAGCCATGATCAAGTTTTGTCCCTTGACATGGTGTCATTCCAGAGCATTGTCCTCTTGGAATCCATGATCAAGAACAAAGGTTTTTGAGGATAGTTTTTGCATCTCTGTGGAAACCTCGTTAAAAAATGAAACAGAGGTTTCAAGGATTTTTTTTGCGTCTCTGCGATAACCTCATTAAAAAATGAAACAGAGGTTTCGAGGATAGTTTTTGCGTCTCTGAGGCAACCTCGTTAAAAAAATGAAACAGAGGTCTTTGAGCATGGTTTTCTAATTTCAAGATCGTTAAAAAAATGAAACCACTTAAGGATAGTTTTTTCATCTCTGTGGCAACCTTGTTAAAAAATGAAACAGAGGTTATGAGCATAGTTCTTGTTTCTATGTCAAGCTCATTAAAAAATGAAATAGTGTTCCCCCTCTCTGTTTGAGTCAAGTCCTTCATCTAGTATTTGAAGCTTCATTTCATTCTCCTTTGCCTTTGGATGAAACAAAGCTTGGGGGGAATTTTCCTCAGCCTCTGGACTTCATGCTGAAGTTGAGCCACTAGTGTCTTAAGCTGGGGGATAAGTACCAACCATCCATATGTTATGCGTTGGGAATTCACAAGCATAGTTTTATATGGTTCGAGCTTGTGTAAAGATGAAACCACCTACCTCAAGCATAGTTTCCTCTGGTTCAAGGTTGTGTAAAAATGAAACCAGGTCCAAGCATAGTTTTGTTTAGTTTTTAAGCTTGTGTAAAAATTAAAATCTATCCCAAGCATAGTTTTGTTTTGTTTTAAAGCTTGCGTAAAAATAAAAAAAATCTCGAGCTTAGTCTTTGTTCTTTCTCATGCTCGTAAATACATGAGAATAAGTTACTGATCTTAGTCTTTGTTCTTTCTCATGCTCATAAATCAATGAGAATGTAACCGAGTATACTTTTATCACTTTTTCGGACTCGTAAAGGTTATACGAAAAAGGAACCCTCTGGAGTTCTCTTTAATCTCTTTTTAGACTCTCTAAACATGAAAAGATTGCCAAGTGATCTTGTTCTTTTCAGGATCGTTAAAGTATTTGAAGAAAACATCTGTTGAGCAATAGTTTATCTCTTTTTCAGTCTCATCAGAGTATTTTACAAAAAAGGAACTGAGAGAGTTCTCTTTTAAGTGTTTTTCTAGACTCTATAATCATGAAAAAATTCCAAGTTTTCTTTCTTTGGACTCGTTAAACAAACATTGAAAGGACCATATGGGATCGAACCACTCCTTCATAGGGTTCGTTAAATATACTCCGAGGGACTCGTTCGAAGGATGAGCTTATATCAAAAAGCATATGTTATCCTCCTCAAGCTTGCGTAAAAATAAAGAGGTACTTGCTAGAAATGGTGGGGGAAAATTTGGGAAAGGGATATGTTTCATTTTCGTATTGATTGGAAGTAAGTGTCACTCTTGAATATGACACCCCCTATTCATCATTTGTAGCCGGTTTGGGAAATCCATTTGTCTCTCTTTCGATTGATTACAAGGTCATTCCATTTGTCTTCTTTGAGTCAATGCTGCCAAATCATTGGTCGTGTCATTCATATGTTCAAGAGAAGTCCATCTGAAACCTATATTGAGTCGGCCATTTGCAGTTATCCATTCTCTCCGTGTCGGCCTTCCCCATGTCAAGTCCAATTTGAAAAATGCTTTGTTTCACCTTCAAAATCTGTTACTCATTTCGTGTCATTGATGGGGGATACATCAAGGCCCTCCTGTGACGAGTTTTGTTCTGTTGAATTCAACTCATTATCCAGAATCAAGACTTAGAAATTACTTGGTACCTTGGAACTTGCATGCCTCAATGGAAAGTTTCCTCGCTTTCGACAATGGGTTTACATTATTGACCCTTGATTGAAAGATTCCATCGGTTGTTTGACATCAACTCATTTATTCACACTCGATGGATTGTACTATGGTACCTTGGGAGTCATTGACATCAATGGTGATTTCCCTCGCACTTGTTAATGATTTCATCATTGACCGGTAATCAAGTGGTTTCTACCATGTTCGATTTCAACACATATAATCACATGGTTAGATTCGTACTTTGGGCGATGAGATTGAAGACCCTGGATATTATCTTTGTGATCCAGGTTGCGATGGATTATGTATAATTTGTGACACATAGATCCATTGTGTATGTTTCGTGGCTATGTCATCTTGATTTGAAATTTCTCATAGATCCACAGTGTATTCCGGTGGCTATGCTATATTTTGATGGCATGGATCCACAATGTATGATTGGTGGCCATGACCCATGTCTGTAATGTCATCAGTCTGTGATCTGAGTATGGGAATGCCTACCTCAGAATTGGTATATATGACATTCTGCAGATGCTTGGTTGTTCGCAGGTTTCCAATTAGGTGTGCTCCTAGTTCCTGACACACACATGCAGCTTACAAAGTATATCGGTTGTCACTGGTTCCAACCTCATACTTTAGGGGGCATTTTGTTACCCATGATTTTTGTCATCATGATGATGTATTGATGATGGTGTATTCAGGCTCTTCATTAGAACTTTTTCCTGAGAAAAGTTACCTTCATCTCTTTCCAGAAATCACATTTTTGAGGACTGTTCGCAGGCTGCTAGTATATTTGCCTACGAGAATGCATGATTCTCGCAAGATGCCTTAAGCCAGGGTTCGAGAAGTTCACACTGTGTTGAACTTCTAGGGTGTGAACTCTTTCTAAAAAAGGGAAAAAGATGAATTCTCGAAGCTTCTAGAAGGATGAGATGAAATTCGAATGGTTATCCTAGTACTGGATTCCCTGATATTTTGGGATCATTCCTATCCAAGTAACTAATTCTTTCTCTCCTATATATTGAGTGAATTCTCATGGAAAAAGATAGAAGCAAACAAGGTTAAGTGAGACATTGGAGAATTGATGAAAGTTGTGTGAAGGACTGAAGCTACAATAGCTAGAGAACTCCAACAAGTTTATCAAAGGTGGTTGATCTTCTTCATGCAAGTGAGAAAGTGTGTGTGTTAGAGATAAGGGCCATCGAAAGGAAGTTTGCAACATCAAGGCTCAGGTTGTAATCTTTACTTTCTATCAATATGATACAGTAATATGTCTCTTTCCCATAAAGCTAGTTCCACTTTATTGTATAACTCCTTGATCATATACATAGATTGATTGTTGAATAGATTGTGCTTTCTTCACTTCGGTTGGTTTGTATTTTCTTGGTATTGACTGTACAAGAGTACTGGAGTGAAGCAGGAGCAACAAAGACCAAAGGAAGCGATCATAAGGTATGTTCTTTTTCCTTGCCTCCTAGTACATTCAATAGTTAAAATCTAGGGAAAGAGTATTATTCTGTCTTACTTTGTTCTAGATCTAGGTGGATCTAGGGAGATCGGTTTCTGTCCACACTTATGGATTTATCCAATAAGACCTACTCTCCCCCTTTGTTTCTGAAAAAGGTAGCTCTTCCTGATAAGGTTTCTTCCCCTATTAATTTACTAACTTCTTATCTCAGTTGATTGGGATTTTTTTGTTTCAAATGAGTATTCTTATTTATACCAATTTTTGTAGTGATCGAGTCTTTTGAAAAAATTAATCTAATCACTTTCTTATTTACTAACCAAAATACTTCCCCTGAGTTTTACTGACTATTCTCCCCCTTTGTTTCTAAAAGGGTAGTTTGTTTCTGATAGGGTCTCTCCTCTTGTTGTCTCTATAGGATGTCATGTACATCAGAATGCTACTTATGTCGATGTCGTTATCCTACTGGAACACTGCACAATTGTATCTCACATTATTCAAAGAACTCTTGGATCTGCCCATTGATTATCATCGATTTCTACCCAGATGTATCCATCTTTATCCAATATGCTTCTTTACTTTACATTGCTCTAAAGTTGTCTGAGAAATTTTATACTATTCTTGTCACATGACTGCAATTCTTTTTGCAGTAATTAACTTCACTCTTGTTCACTTGTTCAATCTTTGCTATCCACATATGTGAGTGTCCTGGTTTTTTTAACTTTTTTCTCTGATCTTCTATTACTGCAACTTCATTTTACTTCCATGTTCCAATTACTCCTTTTTTCATACTGTATGAAGCATTTCTCAATGATTAATTTCTTGAGTTCCAACAGTTATAGTCTTTATGGCCATATCCACCACAACTATAGCATCTCATGGTGTAAAAATGTGAAACAATATGTCCAACATGATTGCAGTTCCAAAATCTTATACTGTTGTTGAACCTACCAACTTGTTCTCTTCCATAATGCCTACAATCTAAGGCTTTATGACCATATTCATTACAAGAAAAAAAATAACTGTTAGAAACACTCTCATACCTTCTTTGATTCATCCAATAAGGTGTCTCTCTCCTAAAATTTCTTTGAAGTATATGAGTAGCTTCTGGATTTCTTCCTTGATCTGATCTTCTAAATTTTGTAGTGTTTTTTTTATTTCTTGAACATGAAGAACTTGAGTCATACATGCTTCACTTTTTACAAATGAAGGAGATGTGTCAGACTTGTCTTCATCCTTCATAAATCAAGGACATGTTTCAGACCTGTCTTCATCCTTTACAGACAAAGGACCTGTGTCAGACCTGTCTTCATCCTTTACAAATGAAGGACCTGTGTCAGACCTTTTTTCAGCTTTTACAAATGAAGGACCTACATCATGTTTCTTAGGAGTATTGATTTCTTCCTTGTTATATCCAATACCGGATTTGTCATTTGGTGATCTCTGACTATCCAAGATCTCATCCAGGGTCATGGAGTTGTTTAAGAAATTGATTTGGATGTTTGACTTCTCAACTTTCTTTCTAATATTCACAACTTCTTCCTCCAGCTTATGACATGATTCTTTCTTTTTGTTTAGCTGGTTCCTTACTACCTCCTCCCTTCTTTTGGCTTCTTCAAGTTGGATTTTAATATTGAAATAGCTTTCCCTTAGTTATTTTAGATCTGCAAGGATTTTTCTTGGTTCATCATCTTCATTATTTTCTTCTTTTGCTTGACTGATTTCATTTTTTAGTCTCTCGATCTCCTCTTCCTTTGCTTGATTGATTTCAATTTTCAGTCTCCCGATCTCCTGTTCCTTTTCTTGACTGATTTCATTATTCAATCTCTCGATCTCCTCTTCCTTTTCTTTTGTTAGATCAACAACTTTTGTTTTCAATATTTTGATCTCTTCTTCTTTGTTTTCTAAATGCATATTTTTCTCATATATGATTTCTTCATTGTCTTTGAGATCTTCTTTTATTCCAGGATATGCCTTTGATTGCTAAGCTCATCATATTCCTTCTTCTTTTCTTTTACTTGACTAATTTTTTTCTTCAACTTCTCGATCTCCTCTTCGTTTTCTTCTAACTAATTATCCTTCTCTTATATTATCTTTTCATTGTCCTTGAGCATTTCCTTTATTTCCAAGATATTCTATTGACTCTTTTCAAGAAATTCTTTAGTGTAGTCATGAAGATAGCTATAGTTTGAATCATTATGGTCATAGCAGTATTCACAGAGACTCCAATCAACCTTTTGTTTGGCCTTTTATAGTTCTTCTTCTACTTCTTCCATGAGATAAATGCTAACATAACATTATTTTATTGTATCCGAGTCTTCTTCTCTACTTCCAGGGGAGGATTCAATATCAACATTATTATAATTGAAATATTGTGGAGAGTCTTTACCTTTATTGGTGACTGAGTCTTCCTCTTCATCCTTGATAGGAATGTATTATGTGTCTTGTCTTTTGATTTGATACATCTCTTCTAGATTCATCCATAAGTCCTTGGCAGATGTGCATAGTCCTATGCTTGCCTTGACTGCATCTGATATTCCATTGAGAAGAATCTTCAATGCCACTTCATTGTTCTTCCTTGCTTTTCTTTGGTCTGTAATTTTGGATACATTCTTTGATGTAGTTAAGTCCCAGGGATTGCTTAGTACTGAATTCCAAACTTCAGATACTTTTGACTTCAAATATTGTTTCATATTTTCTCTCGACGAGGAATAATCTATTACATCAAATAAGGGAGCTTCAATTACAGAGAGTGCCATATGTCCACCCATTTCTTCAGAATCTACCTTCCAGTGTTTAAACTGTGTTTTGAAGGAACCCCCTCTGATACCAGTTGTTGAACACACCACCCACACTAAGAGGGGGGGGGTGATTTAGTGTGTGGACTTTTCTAACTTTTCTTCTTCTTACAAGTTAGGAGTTAAAACATATTTGAACAGATTAAGAACAACCAAATCATAATCATAATGGACACAGAAGATACCAGATGTTTGTATATAATTTATATGAATATATGTGAATATAATAATAAGGATTTTCCCAGTACCAACTGAAGTAAGGAGCACCAAATCCTCGGAGAGCACCAACTCTCAAGAAAGACCCAACTTGCTGCAAGACCCAGCTTGTTTATAGAGCACAGTCTATCCAACTAGAGTTTAACCAACTCTAGTAGCAATGATTCATTAATGAATCAATTTTGTTTCATGATCAGAGGTATACAATCAACACACATCACTGCACTTCATCTTCTCTCTGAAATTCACACATTCTTCACTTTGTCTTTCTTTTGATATTCGCGCATTCTTCAGTTCTTCTTCTCTCTGATATTCGCACAGACCTCAAGTCTGTATCCCCTTCATTTTCTTTGCAGATCGCTCTTTCTTAGTGAGCCTATATTTTCCACAATAACATCTGCTTCCCAAGCACACATCCAAGTGAACCAATCATGGTTGTATTTATACTTGTTTATGCTCAAAACTTGTTTTAGTTATTGGGCCGACTTGTGCTATAAGTTAAAACTAACTTGTTCATTTACAACAATTTTTGGGACCACCTGAGATCATCATTTTAGGTCTTCAACTTTAAACCTGGCATCCCCTTCACTTTCATAAATCGATCACAGACATGGATTGATCCTTCATCTCTGTGTTTACAGAAATCAACACTTCCTTCAAACCATGTTCATATGACAGATGGCGTAGAACCACAAGCTTATCATTTTAAGTGATGCATTCCTTTCTAACTTTTTAAATATCTTTACCATATGATCAATAATGTTATTCAGATGTTAGGCAAGATGAGCACCTGAGTGCTTATCAATCAACGATCACGATTCAATATTCTGATGAGATGGAAGGTTGTCTTAACTTCAACACTTTGCCCTTCAGAACTTTTGAGTTTGAAACCTTTCAAAACTTTTGAATCAGATTTTCCTAAAGGATCGGACGATTCACGTTTACTTCATGGAACCAGATCAATGGTCGGATTTTATTCTTGGACCTATACTTCATTGCTTAATCCAACGTCCAGGACTTAATCAAGCAATGCTATTGATGGACACCATTTACTTTGTGACTTCATCTTTTGTACTTACGCTATTCTTCCACTATTTTTTGATCAATGGTTGAGTATGCAACCGAACAACAGATCGACAGTCGAGATATCCTTCGGGTCTTTAGACTTCAAAGATTTTGAATCTCAACCCCTTATTTCCTCCGTACGTCAATCTTTCGAAGCTAACAAACCATTGACACGTGTCCCTCTCAGATTAACAATCGAGATCTCCTTTGGTTCTTTGGACTTCAGAGATTTCAAATCTCAACCCCTTTTTTCCTCCGGAGTGGTCACCTATTGAGTAAGTCATAAACAATGTAGACTGATTGCTGTCAGTTATCCTCTTACACTATCCTTCCACTATAGTAGATCGACGGAAAATAATTCACCCGAAGTGATATTCAGATCAGACGTCTCGTGTCCACTTCGGGACTTTGGGACTTTGGGCAAGTGCTAGTGGTAGAAATCCCAAAGTAAAACTCCTGTAGTGATGTAAATTACTTACATCACTTGATTACATGTCAAGAGATGAGTAGCTACCACATGTCACTCAGATTCATGATTTGCACGTACCTAAAATGCCGAATCAACTTGAAACTTGTCATTATCTGATTGCACCATGTGTCCTTGCTGACATATTTTTGCTAACGTGGATCTCCTCATGTGGCACATGTTCATCTCCTTGATCTAACGGTCAGGATAGTATCGAAGGGTATCTCAGATTGGTGGTTGAGAGTGACTTCGGACCTTCATCCTTTGGGACTTTGGGACTTTTGACATTTCTTTCTGGTGAAACTCCCGAAGCAATTCTCTCTGAGTGATGTAACTTCCTTACGTCACTTTTTGACATGGCACGAACCAATTTCCTCTTGACACTTGTCATCATATGATTATTCCATGTATATGTTCTTACATGGTCCTCTGACATGGTCTACCACGTGTTCTTACTGATGTGGTCTGCTACATTTCCTTACTGACATGGTCTACCACACATCCTTGCTAACGTGGCTTGCTAATGTAGATATCCTATACATCCTTGCTGAACTGGTCTGCCACATGTCCTTGTAGATGTGGTCTGCTATGTGTCCTTGCTGGCATGGTTTTTCTAACCAACAACCTTGATCCAACGATCATCATGTGTCCTCCAAATCTGATGGTCCTTATTCATTTCGGATTTCCAGGCTTCGGGTATTTTGAATATCAAACTGAATTCTTGAAGTAAGATTTCTCTAGAGCGTAACCTCCTCAAAACTTTAGAACCGTACTAAACTTTGTTCATTGATCATGTTCTTAGATCAACGGCTCTATCTATATATAGTGATACTCTTCTGTCTTATCCTATCCTTCCACTTAGAATGATTCAACGACTGATGAAAATTCGCAGAAATGAGATCTCAAATCTTACCTCGCTTATCCTATCCTCCCACTCAAAATAATCCGACAATTGATGGGAATTCGGGTTTGATCTGAATTCTCAATCATTTTTCTCCACTTATCTTGTCCTTACACTGAACAATGATCCAATGGTTTTGAATATTCTCAAAGAAAATCCACAATCAAGGATGATTGTGGAACCACAACTTGTGAGTGATTTAACTCATCACCCAAACTCCACAATTGGAAGTTGTGTGTTGTTGGTGAGTCAACCACAATAATTGATCTTCGAAGATATAATATCGGACGGTCCTGACTAATTGCAAGATTGGAACTAGCGCGACATTTAATTCTCCTTTCTATCTTCGCAATTCATCCCTGTCGTTGATCTGGTGATTGTGCATCTGACAGTAATGACTTAATCTGACTTAAATAGATCACTTGTTGGATCAACCACATTCGTCAATATCTGAGTCTATGAGCTCTGACGATCTAGAACATTTGTGGAATTAGAACTAGCATGTTGTTTAATTCTTCTTTTGCTCCCCGCAATTCGTCCCTGTCGTTGATCTGTCTTGCAGATCCAACGGTCACAATCCTCCAATGATCCTCAATCCCAGGGTCACTCATATGATCGACATTCGTAATATGAGATGATCAACATGATCAATTTATTTATCGAACGGCTACTGAGGCTTCTCACCTTTTCCTGTTCATTGGTCGACTTCTTAGTCTTTCCATCAATTAGACTATATTTCTAGAATGTGATCCTCATTCACTAACTCTCATGAGCTTTAATAACTATGTGTCCATTCTTTTATGCACTGATAGTCAGTCACTATTTCTCTTGAGATTTGATCATAGGAACATTGTTGATCCTATCATGATCAACACTAATCATGAATTTCTTCATATTGTTCGTTGCTTTTGCTAACTGATATACTGTGCAGTGTGCTCTTCCTTCTGAGCTTTGATCTTCAATCACTTTTGTACTACATTTTTCCTTATGTGCTTTGATCTTCATACTATTTTCTTCTTCTACTAAATGAAATAATGTTGACATCAATGACAATCTCAACTCTGGTAAATCATAATGATAATTCATTATAACAAAAAATCATCACAATGACTTTTGACATCAATGACAATATGTCCAACATTCAGGACGCTAGGTGATCTAAAAATGAAGAAGACTTGTATTCTTGAAATTATTTGCAAGATTTAATTCATGTGTTAAAATGAAAATGGATCAATTTTGCAACACAACTTTTATAGAAATTACTCATTCAAGATGCATATAAATAGCAGAAATAAATAGTGAATAGAAAACACATAACACAACAAATGATAAAGGAGTTCACCCCTCTCTTGGGCTACATCTCCTGGTCCAGCTTCTAATGGATCGTTTGTATTATTTTCTCAAAGTGCTCAAATATGTTCTTTACAATGCTAAAAATTCAAAATAGATGGCTCCAATGGCTTCAGAACGTCCAAAAACCCCTAGATAGGCTTTTTTGGCACCTCATTTGGCCAAAAATTGAAGAAGATAGGCTTCCCGGAAGTTCCCCTTCAAACTTGTTGTCTCTGGATCACCAACACCCTTGTTGCCTCAACCTAGCCCCTCACGTGCATTTATGTGGAAAAACCCAGCACCGAGCGCAACCGCACAATTGGTGTGAACAGTAGGACGATTATGGGCATGCCTAGCCCCTAACTGCCAAGGCTGTGGTCATAAGGGGCATGTGACCACGCACAAGTGCAAAACATGCTCTGTTTCCAAAGGCGAATAGATAATGGACAAGTGGCGGTCAAATGGTTGGTCATAACCATTTGAACCAAAACCCAAACTCGTGCATGCTCCAACGGTGTGACCAAGGGTAATATGGTATTGTATATATGACCGGGGGTTGGGGATAAGCCCCAGCCCAGACCCCCGCGCCAACCATACATCAACTCAAACTTTAATATATTCAAAACCATTACATAGTAAGAACTACTATGGTGGTGCATTGGTAGCATGGACTTTGCAAAGTCTTTGCACGGTAGGGAGGTCCAGGGTTCGATCCCCATGGACTCCATAACTTTTAAACCAACAACCAATAACAGGGTGCCACATGGCAGCCCATGACTGGGCCACGTGGCACCAAACCATTGGACAGAAAATGCCACATGTCAACAGAATATTCATCCACATCCACCAACCAATGAATGCCATGTGTCATACGGTCCTACCAATTCATCTCTACCATGTGTCGTACAGACATGCCATGTTAGCATCCGTATAGATTGTACGGACTATACAGTCAGCATCCCTTTTTTTTTGTCTGTTTGTCATTTTGAACAGAATGCAATATATCTCTCTCCCGACGCCCGTTTGAACCCAAACGAGTTGTGTTGGGTTCGTAATGATGAGGCCTACGCTCCCGTTCAATTTGAAGCAATTCCGAGCACTTTGAAGTTTTGAGGTTTTGAGTAAATATAAGGTTATGTTGCTACAGCTACGACAACCACTTCAAGCCTTTTATCTTCAACATAATCCAACCAGTCATTAGAAACAACTACCCTATACTTCAAATTCAACAATCAAACATATTAATATTGCTACTCAATGTCTCAAGTTCCCTATGACCTTTGTTGCTTTAAGTTGTAAAATGATGTTTGAACACCCAGCTGTATTTTTGAACTTGTACAAAGACTTGTTAACTAGTTTTTAATCGGAAAAGATGTACATTTTGATTGTCACGTATGCATGCATATGTTTGTTGAGTAAGCCTCACCCATGCAAGGCTTACATGAATGAGAACAAAGAGCAAAGGAGACCTTCAAAGTCAATACCTCGAATTAACCATCAATTGCGTAACTTACTAAACTTAAGGAATTGTGTAACTGAAACCTAGGCGCTGGCATGAGAATAAAAGTAATAGCATTAGTACACTTTCATAAGAAGTCAAATACGAAGAATGATTTTATTAGAAATATTTATAAAATTCATCAAAATGGGAACAAGGGCTAAAAAGAAGATGACTAGAAGTATTATCTCATTAAATAAGATGACTAGAAGTATTATCTCACTGTAAATGTGTTGGCAACCAATTAACATTTTTCCATTTTCTTGTAAGCTGCCTACACCTATGTCTTGCGAACATCAAGTTTTTCGTCGCATTTTCCAAATAGATGAAACTTTCATTTCTTGAGACTTTTGCACATTTGTCTTCGCTAAGTATTCACGAGTGTAAGCATGAATATTTCTCCTTTCGAGGTCACATTTCGATCATTATCTGAACTGCCAATATCTTTTGTGTCATTATGCATATTGCACTTATCTTTTTGTTGATTTTTACATGATCGGCAATATCCTTTGATTGGTTTTCATACCTCGATGGATTATATAACTCGGTTTTATTGAAGACATTTAGCCTTTGGATTCACATTTTATGACTTGCTTGAACATTGATTCATTGAATTGCATGGGGGTCAAGATTTATCTTTTGTGATCCTTATTGTTGATCCTTGTTATAGCTCTTGGCGTATCAATTTTATGCAATATCAATTTGACACCTTGGTTAAACGTTTGATTGGAGAATACATGATTTTGGGTTTTAAACTTCATGTCTAATGTTTGAACATTATGGTATAACACTCACACGCATTGGTATACTCATTGGAGATTCTTATATCGATTGTGTGACTTGATTTCATTAAGTGTGTAATGCATTGATATTGGGATTGGCTTCTTATTTCACCTACTCAACCTTTAGTTTCATAAGATATATGGGTATTATATTTAAATCTTTCATACATATATTTTTAAATATAATTCCTATGTTAATGTTTTCATAACTATTGGTTGGTTTATTATATGAATGCACATTGGCGCATGGTTAATGTTTGACTTTGGTTTCAATTGGAATGATTTATGGTTTAAAAACTTTGGCACTTTGGTTGAATGTTGATTGATACATGGGCGCATATATAATTTTGGTGTTAACCTATACAATGATGGTTTGAAATAGCTATGTAAGCCAGCAGTCGTACCTTTCACCATAACTATCATGGATGGCCAGAGATAACCTCCAACCCCCTCGCACACTTTGCATCGATGCCTACCTCCTTACCAGGGTTATCTTTGTTGATTTTTGGAAAAATCTCTAAACCTACTCTATTCAAACCCTTGTCCCTTAGCCAAGCTCTCTGTGTGTTATATCCTAGCTCCTGAAGGGCGAATTGAACCCTCATGGTTTTCAGAATCGATTGTGGTTTCATTTTGCCAAAGAAAACTGCCCCGAATTTGCTCCCAGAGTCACGTTTTTGCGTGAGCAATTCTGGGAAAACGGTGTTGAATCAGATCAAATGGTTGAAAACCCAGAACCAGTTTTAGCCCCTTTACCCTCATTGAGGACGGTTTCCTCAGAAATTGAGTGGATACAGAGATGTAGCTCTCATTTTCTAGGTCAATTTTTCAGTGGCTGGAACATGCGTTTTGAGTCTGTGAGCATTTGCCAGAATGCTTATCTTTTCTCCAGACGTGTGCTTCAAATCCCTTCTGCCTGTTCAACCTTGTGCTTCAAATTCTTGTTGAAACCCTTGATCAATCTACAGATTCATCAAATAGTCTTTCAGAAGAAGCATTTTCTTTCTACCCTGGTATGTATCTCAACATCATTTCTAGTCTTGTGAGTCACCAGGATTGATATAATAGTTTCGTTTTGATAAAAATAGAAAGATTTTCGATTTGATTTGTTCATAGATTTTTATTAGATTGTAATGGTTAGTGGTGTGGATTTTATTTGATTTATTTAGCCAAAATAGATACTCTGCTGTCAAGTGAAGTCATTTGCATCTATTCCGGGCACAAGTTGTTTCTCATACTGCAATTTTAAACACAACCACATTTCAATTCGATTTGGTTATGATGTATATTCTTTGATTGGTAACAAGTGGTTTTTGAACAACTCGAATACAATTTTTATTGTTATTAAAATGATTCTATACAAATTCGCCCAAATCTTGAATGGATTCAATTCATAACAATCATGCTAAAACCCAGCCTGTTAATTCGTTTTAGTTTGTTGTTAGAACGAATCTGTTTTTGGTTGGATTGGTAATGAATATTTAGTTACGAATTTGATTTGAAAAACGAAATTGACTGTATCAGATTCACATAATTAAACTTGGTTGTGATTCGTTTTGATTATTTTCCCAATTTACAATTGTAATCTCGGTTGATTCTATAACATCCTGTCTGTTGACTGTGTAAGAAAACAATCACGAATCTGATTGGGTGCATGCTGTTGCATATAATTTTGTTTACACATAAGTGTAACAGTCTGTCTATCTTCACATTTGATTGAACGATATGAATCTGTGGGTGTACTATTATGGTTATAACAAATGGATTCTAGTTGTTTTGGA
>ML809444.1:107311-135007 GCA_009831015.1 Picea engelmannii | reverse complement strand
AAGTTTATTTCCAATTCCCTATATATATTGTTAGCCATATTTATTTATAAATATATGACAAATAAATATTCCAAAATTAAAAAAATGAAATGAAGTTGTAATGGGAGACCATCAGAATCTACATGACTTGGTCAAATTTAGTTGATTTAAACTTCACAATAGACCTAATAATATAATTCTATGTGAAATGGCTGGAATCCAATAAGAAACTTATATCTATTTTACTACCTTGTAAAAGAGCCCCTACTTCCCACTTCTCATGACATTAAGATAAATTTTATCCCAGTTACCACCTTTTTCACATAAGATTATGTTGAGTAATTCTATTAAGACAATTCACACTTTATTTCACCAATTATATGATTTCCACTTTTCTTAAATCAGGTAATTGATCTACAGGTTAGTGAATTTAATTGATGTGCAAATATTTAAGATTAACACTCTCTTTCCTGCAAATTAAGCAATTAATTAAAACTATTGTGGTGGAAATTTAAGCTTCATAAATACATCTAGCTTCTTTTCTAGATAGTTGAACCATAGCTTTTCATAAATACAAATAACTTCTTTTCCATAGTATGAATGTTGGAATATTGTATAATACTGAGAGGGGGGGTCTGAATCAATATTATCTTTTTTTTAACAATTTAAAATCACTTAATTATTAATTTTATCAAATCAAAGCAAATGATTAGAAAAAATGAACAGTACACATAATTTAAACGTGGAAAATCCAACTTCACAAACGTTTTTCTTATTTTTAGTAAATATTACATTTAATTTATGATCTCTAACTAAAAGGAAACACCAATTCCATGTTTTACTAGCAACTACTAGAAGGAGGCTGCAATTGCCTATATTTTACCAACACCGACTGGAGGGAAGCACCAACTCCCTAGTTTCTTTAGCTATAACTGAAAAGATGATGCAACACCTTGGTTTACCAACTTCAACTGGAAGGAGGCTACAATCTCTTTTGCAGGCTTCAACCTTCCCTAGTACCACCCAACCTCCCTTTTTATGATAAGTACTTCAATCTTCAAATATTTATAATCTTCTTTGGATTCTGCTGCATATCTTCATTTACTTTCTTGGCTTCTGAATCTGTTATTAATCTTCAGATTTCAAGCATAGAGACACCCTCTCTTTCAACAATAAATTTTATTTATATATTCTTCCAATAGTCATGTACAACTGAACAATTGCACCTCTTTAATATAGGAATGTATCTCTTCATTATAGGTATGTGCCTTTTCAATATAAGATATTAATCATACTATTTTAATTAATACAATGCCAATGAACCATTGTGCCTTTTAGTTTGTTTAGTCATGTTTTCAATTAGGTCAATAGATTTTAACTATCATGATTTAATTCGCTTTTTACCTTACCATAGCTAAATACCACCATGGTTTGCAAATACCATGTGCACATACCACGTTCTCTTTCACTATTTCTCTTTTTCTTTAACTCCACTTTCACTTTTACCTTTTTTCTTTAATCCAATTTCACTTTTACCTTTTTCTTTATTCCACTTTCATATTTACTCCTCTTTTACATAAACTCCACTTCCACGTAACTTTTCAAATTTTGTTATTTATTAAATTCATATTTATATTTAGTCCACTTTCATTTCCACTTTTGCGTAAACTCCGTTTCCATTTAACTTTTCCACTTTTCTATTTATTAAAGTGATACCAAGGTCACATTTATATTTAATCACTTACTAACCTTTGCCATATATTTGATTACTTACTAACCTTTGACATATATTTGATCACTTACTAACATTTGACATCAATGACAATTTATTCAACAATTGACTGCCTAAGTGGATCTAGCTATTGGTGGTTGCTGGAAATTGTTTGGGTTTGAAGGGTCGTCCAACTTCGACTTGGAAAAATGATGACCAAAAATTGCTACAAAATATTGACTACCATGTTGATCTGACAAAATCAAGGGTTCTTAGTGTTGTATCAAAAAATTTCCCTTCGACTACACTCTAAAATGATAGTGCATGAGAAATTATTCAAGAGGGAAAATTTCTAGTATTCGTTCTTTTCATCACGATCTTGTCTCAACAGAATATACAGTCACCAGGAAAACTCAACTCAACCAGTAATGTAATCGAAATTGTCTCATTCTTTCATTATTTCAAATCATTCTTTCCGACATTGGTGGTGAGCAAATTCTCCCTCAGACATTCCTTCCAGCGGCTGGTCAGTAAAAAAATTGACTTGGATTCCCTTTTGGTCGAATTTCCTTCCCCCTTTAAACCGACAAAGATCCCTCGGTTGACTCGACCTGGATAGCATTTTGACTTGGATAAATTTTGACTTGGATGAATTTTGACTTGGATGAATTTTGAGTTGGATGAATTTTGACTTGGATAAATTTGAATTGAGTTATTTTGACTTGGTCGACCTGCATTGTCTTTAACCTGAATTTCTACGTCTTTTTGACTCGACTTGACCAATTTCCTTTCCGACTTGACTGGCGGTTTGAGTGGATGAATTGCAGTGTCTCTGACCCGAATTGCCACATATTCTCGAATCATCCTTATCCCACTGAACTTAACCCATTTCCTTTATGACTCAACTGGCGATTTTAGTTGCCGAGAGTTTCATTATTTCAAAGCACTCAACCAGGTAGGCGATCCCCTATATTTCGGTAGTCCACTATGTTCTTGTAATTCAATATTCCTGTATATTTTACTACATTTCCATGTCATAATCCGCTATGGTACTTCTTGTATTCATGTTGACATGAATGCCAACACGATATTTCCATCAATATCCCCCTTTGAAATTGATGGAAACACATCGTAAAACAAAATTCTCCCCTAAAAATGAGTAATTGTTTTACCATTGTTTTCTCCCCCTTTGACATCAATGTCAAAGCCTCTAATACTAGAATGAGGTTCATAACCAATTTTTTGCTGCTCAATTTTTTTTTTTTTGAGTGTTTGTACTTGTCAATTTTTTTCTTATTCCCCCTATCAAAAACACTTTATTTTTTTTATTTTTTATTTTTATTTTAGTGAACCTTTTTCCATCCTCTATTTTTGATAGCTCCCCCTGTCAACATTTCTCCCCCTTTCATCATGAGCTACTTTTTTTTAATTTAGGGATATTACTCCCAAATTTTTACTTAGATGTTCAAATTCTTTTTCAGGCAAGGGTTTAGTGAATATGTCTGCTGTCTACTCCTTTGAACCAACATACTCCAATCTAACCTTTTTGTCACTAACTTTCTCTCTCAAGAAATGTGTAACATCCTGCTCTGGCGCACTGAGAACACTTATTATTTGAGGACACTTGCTCACAAGTGATCTGGACTTTTATGATGTTAGACCATTTATACTTGATTATGATGCGATTGACATATGACATGATGTGTTACTATTTGACGTAGACAGGTGCTATTGACTCAGTTTTATTGAGTGTGCAGGGTTTTGACCTTGAGGATGCAGAGGCATCGATAGAACCCCCTTGGACTCCGGACTGAGTCAGGGAGTGTGATTTTGGGTGATATGTTTACTATGATGTTTCATTCGATTTGATGATTTGTTGTTGACATTTCTGACATGATTATTGTTGATGCAGGCTGACGATAGCTTGCCGACCAGACTCACATATGGAGTAAAGGGGCCACACACGATTTGCAGAGAGGTTGAGGGAGAGGGGTGAACAACAGCCCTGCCACCGCCTGCTAGCACTCCCGCCATGGCTCGAAATGTAGGTTAACAATTACCTAGTTCAAGAGGACCCACGATGCTGTGAGGGCCGACTGCGATAGTCTCTCATGATGATTTTAAAGGGCACGCAATAAGGCGGGGGACTTATTCCTTAGAACCCTTAGTCTCCTACAAGTTCACCTGGCGGAGTGTTGACTCCAGGGGTTATAGAGGTCTACCAATCAGTCCAGTTGGCGAGTGGCACCCTTGGAGCACGTGGTGCATCCTGAAGGGCACGTCGCACAAAAGAAACTCAGTTGGCGAGTGGCACCCTTGGAGCACATGGTGCATCCTGAAGGGCACGTCGCCCACAAGAAATTCAAGAGGCGAGTGGCACCCTTGGCGCACGTGGTGCGTCCTGAAGGGCACGTCGCCATAATGTGGTTGAAGGAGTCAACCTAATTAGCCCTAAGTCTTCATCACTTGAATAAAACCTTAAGCAATTCCCTTAACCAATCGTCGCCTAGCTCAGAATCTAAACCCTAAGCTTAAGACTTTTCTAGAAAAAAGGGGGGGACATTTAGTGTGACCTTAACAAATGAAAATTTAAGAAAAAAAAAATAAAAATGAAAAACTCAGACCATTACCCTCTCATTATCGATGTCTACCTTATTAAACTATCCTCCATCGCCTTGATCTTCCAGTATCCATCTCCCTTTTACATGTCCAGTTCACATTACTAAATCACCATCCCTCCTCTTAATTCCTCATTATTCTTTTTTTTTTGTAATACATTTACTTTTCCCATATACATGTTTGCCATCACCTTAATCTCTCATTATCCTCTCTCTCTCTCTCTCTCTCTATATATATATATATATATTAATGGTGAAATTAAATGATGGATAATGATAATTTACTATGATGAATGCATGCTTATAAATAGAAAAAAAAAAAAATGAAAAAATATATGCATATATTATAAACAAATGGTGGCGTATTACTTAATCTTAAATTTTAGAATAATGAAAATGATAAATGGATCCTCTTTCCATAAATTATTAATCCCTACCGCCTCTACCATTAATAAAAGTTACGCATGTAGAAATAAAAAGGAATTATTAATGAGCGCACATACTCTTGAGTTTTAAAAAAAATATATATATATATAAAAAAAATAAAAATAAAAAGAAAAATAAGAAAATAAAAGGGAAAAGGGGGGAAAACCTAAAAAGAGGGGATTTAGGGTTTGAGAAGAGATAAAAGAAAAGGGGGAAGGGTGAAAGAGAGACTTTTTTTGGGAGCTATTGGTATTGTTATGCAGGAGACTAGAGACTAGACTGATTTCTTGTAGGAGTTGGGGATTCTCAGCAGACTTGAGTGGTAGCTCAGCCTTGGAGGCGAGCTGAGAAGCTAGGTTATCATCTGGGTTGTGTGTGGCCCCTTTGCGGCTCGGGGGGCTAAGGGGGAAGGAGAGTACCCCTAGCATTTGGCTGGGAGGTACCGGTGAGTTCATTGCGGTCGGCAAGCAGGAGCAGGAGCGGCAGGAGCACATGAATCGTTGCGGCAAGAAAATAAGGCAAAGGTATGTTCCTGAACTGAGTAGAGTAGAATACATAGTGATTACTGCTGAGATTTTGATTGTATGGATGTAAAATGTCTTTTCCTCTTCCTTAACTCAGAAGATTCACATTTTCATAATTAGTTTAGTTTAGGGTTACTGGTAAATAGTTGGGGTTAGGGTTATTTCATTTTTTTTCATGTACGGAACAGTTTAGGGATGGGTAATTTCGTATGGGGATTAAGGTTATTTCATTTTCTGTCTATATGGCTCAGTTTATGGTAAAAAATAAAATAAAATTGGTGGGGTGTGCGGTTACTATATTGGGTATGGGCGTTTCTTATATGAACGGAGGCGTGCCGGTATTCACCTGAGAAAAATGCTGACATCTCATAGCTCAATGCCATATTTTTCCATTGAAATGTTTTCTTAGATGCGTTAACAGTTAGGGATTGGGATGTATGCCGACCAATGATGGGATTTGCCTCCGTTGAGGGTTGACCTGGTAGAAAACTTCAACTAGTTCCAATAGTTGCTTAGTTCCAAATCTGTGTTGAGACCTGCTATTTTGGCGTCGCTGTTATATACAGTGAAACTTTTGATAGTCAACTGTCCTTTAGCTCTCTGTTCTCATTCTCAACGTTTTATATCTTCAAGATATAGTTAAACCCGATTTCCCTTCCCAACTCAGCATTTTCATGAAACTGTTAGTAAAATACTACCTTCTGATTGACCTTTTATAAAAAAAAATTTGATTTCGATTGATCTTTAGTCCACCTTCATGAAATCTGTGTATGCGTGAAGTTGGCGTCTAGGTAACAGTCTATTTGGAACACTGCAGTATTTCCTATACTATGGAATGTACCCTTCCTCGGAATAGTGAAGAGTTGGTATGCTTGCTATAAGCTATTGATTATTCATTATCTTTATTCGTTTTTATTTATGTTATTACTAATACTCATATTAATGGATAACAATTGACCAGCACTGCACTAAAGATGCTTGTCCCCATTCTAAACATGTGACATCGTATGCCCCCAGCTTACTGGTATTGGATTGTTCATACCACTCGGATTGTTATTTATGACAACGTATCCTATTACCTATTACGATTACTGTGTATGTGTCTCATCTGTGACTGTCACGGTCACTGGGTTGTAAGGTGAAGGTCCATTGGTAAGCAACGTGGTTGTTTTTATTTTCTCAAGAAAGTCTATTATTTTTATTTTTCAAGAATGTTTTTAATTTTTACTTGTTCAGGGAAGTGTTTTTAAAATTCGTTATAGTCCTAGATTTACAGAAACCGATTGAGTGGTTTCAACGAGTTAGATATACTTTATTATCTTATTTTTATATGTTCATTTCATTATTCCATTTTAATTCTGGAAGCGGTTATTTTTTTCTTCAGATGTTCCCGTCATTAGTTAATTCTGCAAGGCGCTTTTATTTTCTTCATATGTTCATATCGTTATTTAATTCTGCAAGGGTTAAACTCATCATAGACCTGGCTTTACAGAGACGGATTGGGTGGTTCAATGAGTTAGATATACTTGATCGATTGGGAAAACCTCTGGTGTGCGTTCGACAGACTGCACAATTTATTCCTAGTGTTACAGTGCCCCGTGTAACCTATGCGCTTTAATAATGGGGCCAACTTTTGCCTGGGGTCTTGTAGAATGGCACAAAGCTCCAAACCGTGTGCCTGACTCCCAGCTCAGAATGTCTGCCACAACGAATAAGTGCTGGGTTATTAATTGCCTGTTGGCTTTTCGATGCGTCTACAGGGTGGCTGATCATTGTCATCGTTTAGCTTCTCGATATTTATCCTAGAAAGTTGGCCCAGTACCCGGGACAGTTCAGCGAACCCTAGATCCCTTTTTATATTTTTATATTTTAGAGCCGACAGGTAGTACCTAAAATAAATGCATATATCTCGATATTATTTAGCCTAAACCTAAAATCATTAATTCACTTAGCTTATTAGCCGCCTAAGTTCATAACGACTATTAACCTAGATCGACATGGATGACAATGTTTTTTGAATGATTCGTAGAATGGTAGGATTACAATTCTTGATTAGAAGAATGGTTTCCACCAGCTTTGGTTAGCTTTCCAAGTTCAAAAATTATTAACTCAAGACAATAATAGTTATCCTGGTTAGTAAATTAGAGCGAATATCTAGAATGCTATGTTATTCTTATCCATTAGAATGCCATGTTTATGGGGTGGTGTTAAGTAATGCTTGTTTAATGTGCAAAAATACCATTTGATAAATTACGAGGTTTAATGATGGTGTTGAGTCAAAGGGTTAATATGGGTTAAATTCGCAATGGTAATACTTGTTAAATCGCCATGTTATTAATTGTTTAAATTGAATGCAATTGACAATGCTTGTTAATTATTAATAATGATATTGCTTTAAGTGAAATATGAATATTGGCTGAATCATTCTCCGTGTTTTTAATTTAATATTTGTTAAATTTTCAATGATTATACCAGTTATTGGCAAGGTTAATATTAGGCATGATTTTTAGTACTTGTTATATGCTTACCTGTTAATATTGTTTAAATTGAATGCAATTGACAATGCTTGTTTAAATATTAATATTGATATTGCTTAAGTGCACTATGAATATTGGCTGAATTATTCTCCGTGTTTTTAAATTAATATTATTTAATTTTCAATGATTATACTAGTTATGGGCAATGTTAATATTAGGCATTATTTTAATACTTGTCATGTGCTTACATGTTAATATTTAAATTGAATGCAATTGACAATACTTGCTTAAATAATTAATATTGATATTGGTTTAAGTGCAATGTTAATATTGGTTTAATGGCGATGGTAATACTTGTTAAATTGCAATAATAATAGTGGTTCTAAATTGCAATGTTAAAGATGACGGTAGAATCGCAATGTCAATTGGATTAATTGAACGGTTCGTGGTTTACCATTATGGTATGATATCGTGCTCGCTTATCGCGATAACATAAATTTGCAATGCGCTTATGCTTATTGCGTGTCCCTGATCTAGTGCCTAATGACCTTATAACTAAATAATGGGGGTTGAGATTATTGGTTTTTACCTTAGGACAAGGTCTCCGTAGATTAATAATAATTAATGGAACAATTGATCCTGATTGAAGTCTTCGGGTCTCAATAGGAGTGGGTCGTTATTTGAGTCCTCCTGACTTGCGTCTCCTGTAGAGGTCATGATTGTCCCTGATTTTGTAGTACTTGGTGGTATTGTATTGCGTAGTCTGTTCGTTTCGGGCGGGATATATACTCCTCTTGTAGCTTAGTACTTATGTCTGTGTGTAAATCCGGTGGAAGGAATCCAATGCCGTATCAAGAGTCCCAGGCTGTTTAAAGGCACAGTTCCACTCTTGCGACACACTCTGAGCCGTATCAATAGTCTCGGGTTGTTTAAAGGCATAGTTTCCACTACTGCGACTCTACTGTTGGATTCTTTCCTTCTGTGACAGTACTGTACCTAACCCGTGGTGTCTTTTTCTGCTTACAACTGCTAGTTGCACGCCTTATGTCCAGGGGTGTTTATTTCTTGTTTTCACTGTGATATGTCGGGTTGTCTTGATTGTGTTCATCTTACTTGTGTCTTTCTGATTCGAGTGGTGACGTAGAGTCGAGGAGGTTGTTTCTTCTACACGCGCGCACACACTTTAAACAAACAAAAATTTTTTTGCACCTGTTTTCAGAGTTGTTGTCGTAACCCGGAGGGGTGTTACAAAATGATACTTGATGGGTATATGTTTGGTTTTTGAATGCATGATTGGATTCATGGACATGATGATGGCACTTGTATTTTCACAATAGATAAGTATTGACTGATTACATTCAATTTGAATATCCTCCAATGTTTGTATCATCCATAAGATTTGAGTGCAACATTCAAAAACTGCAATATATTCGTCCTCTACTGTAGATAGTGAAATTGATGACTATTTTCTATTTGAACATGAGACTAGACATTCCATTAAGAAAAATGAATTTCCACTAGTGATTTTTTTTCATGTACACTACCATCCAAATCAACATCTGTGTAGGAAATTAGTTCAAATCCTTTATTCCTTGGATACCATAAGCCAAAGTCTCATGTTCCCTTAAGATATATTAATATTCTCTTGACAACCATCACATGTGTTTCCTTGGGAGATGATTAAAATCTTGACACCATTCCTACTACCTACATGATATCAGGTTTGGATGTAGTCAAATAGAATAGGCTCCCAACCATAGATATGTAGACATTTGAATCTATAGAAGGTGACTCATCTTCTTTGCTGATTTTGCCATTGGTTGTCATTGGAGTGCTAATAGGTGCACTTTCATCCCTTCCAAATTTTTTAAGTATCTCTTTCAGGTATTTGGACTGAGTAATAAACATTCCTTTCAATGACTGAGTGATTTCAAGTCCAAGGAAGAAAGTTAGCTCTCCAATCATAGACATTTCAAACTCTTTTGACATTTCTGTAGAAAATTTATGACTTGATTCATCATTGTTGCAGCCAAATACGATGTTATCCACATAGACCATTGTGACTAACAAACTGTCTTTTTCAATTCAAAGATAGATGGTTCTATTAGAAATGCCTCTTTTGAATCCTTGTTGCAACAAGTACTTATCCAGTCTTGCATACCATGCTCTGGTTCTTGTTTAAGGCCATAAAGTGCCTTCTTCAATATACACACTTGTTCTTCTTTTCCCGGTTGTTCAAATCCTTCTATATTCTATGTGTAGACTTCTTATTTTAGGTCTCCATTAAAAAATGTAGACTTTACATCCATTTGATAGACTTTAAAATTCTAAAATCATGAGTATGATAGAAATAATATGATGGCTTCCATTCCTACAACTGGAGCAAAGGTTTATTCAAATTCAATACCTTCTACTTGTTCATACCCTTTGCACACCAATCTTTCTTTATTTGTTATAACTTGACCATATTCATTAAATTTATTTTTAAAAATCCACTTGGTCCCTACCACATTTTTATTTTTTGGTCTTAGGACAAGTTCTCAGGTCTGGTTATTCTCTATTTGATCCAGCTCTTCATTCATGGATTTGATACAATATTCATCTTTACTAGCCTATGCAAATGTTTTGGGTTATATTAAGGATATTAAGGCTTGTTATGATTTGTACATTAGTTTTCTTCTTGTTTCATCTCCAACACTTTTATTACCAATGATTATACTTTTTGGATGATCTTTTTGTACTCTCCTTGATGGTGTTTGTATCTTGACTTGGTGACACTTCTTCCGTGTTTTCTTGTGATTCTTCTTCTTCCTTTTCTTCTTAATTTTGTGAGTATTCCTCTTGTATATATATACTTTCTTCTTCATCATCATCTCTTATTATTTCATCAATTTGTGGATTAACTTGAGATTTGATCCCTTTTATTTTTAGATCATCCACTTTTACATTTTCACTTTCCATAATATTGTGTATCCTTATATTATAACATATGTAGGCCTTTTTGGTGGATGAGTAACCAAGAAACATGCCTTCATTGGTTCTGGAATTAAATTTTCCTAGGTTATCATCATCTCTCTTTATGTAGCATTTTCTCCCAAAAAATTTGAAGTGCTTAACTGATACTTTCCTGCCATACCATAACTCATATGGTTTTTTTGTCATAGTTAACTCTTTGTCCTCTGTTAAGTATGTATACAACTATATACACTACTTCTCTCCAATATATATCTGGTAGCTTGGCTTCATTTAGCATAGTTCTGAGTACCTCTTGAAATGTTCTATTTTTCCTTTCAACAACTCCATTTTGCTGAGGAATCCTTGGAGAAGAAAAGTTTCTTTTTATTCCACGAGTTTTACAAAACTCACTGATTTTGTTGGAAGTAGATTCCTCTCCATTGTCTGACCTAAGACCCTTGATTTGAGACTAGTCTCATTTTCAACCAGTGCTTTAAAAGATTTACATTTTTTAATATCTTTTGATTTTTCTTTAAGAAAACACACCCAAGTCATTCTAGTATAGTCATCAATGAATAAAATAAAATAATATTCTCCTTGTATAATCTTTTTTCTTATTGGACCACATAGGTTAGTATGAACAAGTTCTAATGGTTTTTAGGTAGAATACTCTTTCGTCTTGAATCTTACATTTTTCTACTTCCCATGTTGGCAGTGCTTACAAACAATATTTGAAGGTTTTATAATTTTCGACATACCTCTCATAGCTTCCTTGTTACTTACTTTTACCAGATTATCCAAATTTATGTGTCCCATGTTGAGGAAAAGATATGAAATAATCTTACTCAAGCATTTTCAGATCTCGCTTGGCTAAGGCAAGATAGACATGAATATCACCCTATGTTTATAGCCTCAAAATTTGTTTCCTAATCCACAAGTATTAGTTACAAGGGTTTAGGATGATTTTTATAAATAAAATATTGCTGAAAAATTCAACATTTTATATAATTTTCTGAATATTATAGATGCAAAAGTAAATGTGGAGACAAAAGAAAAAATACCAAGTCACAATTTAACACAGATGAGACATAATAGAAATCACTTATTTCATTCCAAGAAATCAAAATAAACGTTCTCTTTACAAAAATCCATGAGGGATTTTGGACCAAAGTCAAATTTAGATGTCCCCGATGAAAACCACACAAAAGGACTTTTGAAAAAAAGTAAAAAATTGAACTTTAAAAGTTGGATCAACTTGGCACAAATTGCTGCCCACTCGACTCTGCACAATATCCTTTGTTAGTCATGAAATTTAATTCATAAACATACAAGTCTACACAGACTATCAAAGATAGATCAACAAGTGTTCGAATGATGCAATTCAACCTTGAATCTTGATGTCTACAATAGGACCCTGCTGTCATAAAAGAGAATTAGGCTTTCAATGAATTAAAGAATGAATAAAATTGAGCTATCTCAAAAAAACTCAAGAGCAGACCTTAGTATGCTTTCTCCTTCTATTCTCCCTTCTCCTTTTTCCTTTAAGCAATCAAAATTAGTTGTAGTTAAAATACCTCTTTTAGTTAAGTTAACTAAAAATCAACTAACTTTTAGTTTAGGGGAAGAATTAATATAATAATAATAAGGGTCTTTAATAAATAATAACTAGTAGGTGGGACCCCTTATGACTCCCTTTAGTTTCTTAACAAAAATAAACACAACTAGTCAATCAATCAAACACATCCCTCCTTGTGGATCCCATCATCATTCTCATAATTTGAAAATTAATATCAATGATATTTTAAACCTTATCCAAAAAATATAATATCCAAAATATTCAAAAATATTGTGATGTCCAAAAACTTCAACAGTCAACTGTTCTCAACAATCAATAAATAAATGTACTAAAAAACCATATTTTCCACTTCGGGAGGCAATTTTCCCTTTGTTTCTTTTGTCTCCCTTTGATTTCTCTAAATTAGCCTTAGGTTGTGTGGAGCCTTTAGGCCTGATCTTATTGATAACATGATAACAATCATATATCAAGTGCATGTGGGATGAAACGGATTTGGTGGAATCACTTAAGGGAGAGGAGGGGGCAACATCAGATTTTCCTTTATCATGTGCATGGTGGGCTTCAATTTTGAGTCTCTTTCTTGCATGGTAAGACTGTACAGGTGAGTGTGTAGGGGAAACTTGGAAATTTGGGTTAACCGGTGGAGGAGGAGCAGGTAGAGACAAATTGGTCCAACCATGATGTTGGGAGACTATTGGGTGGACAATCTCTTGCCATCCGCCATTTTTAGGGACTTCAGGTTGTAATGAGACATGAGGGGGAACTGGGATACCAAGGACATGCTGGGCTTGGAAGGGAGGCCTTTTTGGCCTAGGTTGGACTACCCCTTGTCCAATCTAGTTGAAAAATATAGCTTGGAAGAGTTGGTTTAACTCTTGTGGATCTGCATTAAAATGTATCGAAATCTTGGCCTTCTAGGACCTTTGTTCCAATTCCCTCTTCCCCTGTTATTTTGGCCATGGATTCCTCTGCTGAAGAATCTCATTCCTATATGAAACCTTTATTAGCAACTAGATTCTTAAACAAACCATACATGACACCTCTTTAAATATGAAACAAATTTTGGCTCAACAACACATCAGACTCATGGAATCCAATCCATAAAAATCGTTTAATACTTGTTAATGAGCAGGGGGTGAATAAGGGTTCTGGGATACTTGAGGGGTTGTATTGAGTGAAAAGTGATAAAATAAAAGGGAGTAGATCATGATTACAACTCAACAAATAATCAAACAATCAATTGTATTGTAATGACAAAACATATCGACTGTAACTCATCTTTGTGTCATCCTTCAATTGCTATAATACAAAGTTTTCATTGAGTTATAATTTAATTTTAAGAACAAGGCGTGCAAAGTGAATCTGGGAATGTGAGGGGATTCGTAATGTGCAAAAAAGTGAGAGAATGGCAGGGAAGTTAATGGATATTGTTCATAAAACAAATTAAGTAATCAATAATCATAAATCCGTACTAAAATCAATCCAAAAAAATATCAACACCACACCAGCAATTATTGTGTATCAAATTGTTCGTTGTTCTAACATTTAAATTTTCAAGAATTTCTCAATCATAACAGTCTGTGATATCATACTCATAATCAAAACAACTTTCCATTTCAACAACCCTGTTAAGAAAACACTGATCTTTTATTTCTTTGCCTTCCTTTTTACAAAAAAACACACAACCATATGTTCGACCTCTATCCCATAATGCATCACTATAATAATAAACATCCACTGTCAACCAATTTACAATCGTTGCCCAATTAAAATATGCACAAGTCCCTTTTTTAAATACAAACAGACTTCCAACCAATTACACACAGTCTTCATCATATCAATCAACAAGGTGTTGCAACGAAAGCACAGTCAACATAAAACCTGAGCCTTATCATTGTCAATGTAACCATTTATAATCTACATGATGATCCAATAATATAAATGAGGTGAACATAGAAAATTACAAACATGTACCATTTTCCGAAATAGCCACAACCCTGATCGGGCCTAGCAAAACACATGCATTTTCAATTGCAATTGAGACCATACTGCAAAAACATTGTGAGTGAAATCATAATGAAAAGAAGACAACCCTCGACTATATATAATTGCATGTTCCCATTGTAACTGTTCAACCAATTTTATCATAAAAATATGAGACAAAGACTCGACGGGAAACCTCCATAACCATTCCATTGATAAACTCATATTTGACAACCAAGAAGATGCCTAAAGGAAGCAAAGACAGTTGTAGATTAAAATTGGGCTCTGTCGAAAAAAAATGTAGGGAGACAATCAAGAGCGCGCTCATATTTTAACAATAACACAAAGAACTGGAGGTCTTCAGAGACTTATCAACTACAAACAAAACACCTTTCGATACATACATAGTAGTAAGCCACATAGTCTTCTTATTACTCCCATCTTGGGCAATGGAACCAATACTTGGCCACCGAGGAAAGAAACGATGGGTAGGGAAAAAGACAATGCACATAGTGAATTTCATGCTTGCAGAGGAGAGGCGAAGTTAATTGAACATTGACAGTTATTCAAAGAACATAGAGAGATATAACCTCTCTGTCCATTTTCTTAAGAGTTGAACAGCCTGACAACAATACCAGTGAGGATGCATAATGCGAGGTATAACTTACATTACCCCACAACCATACAGTACATATTAATGTTATGGCCACCCGAAGACTAGATCTTGGGATACTTTGGTGATAGGACAATAAGAATGAGCCCATGACCATGACTTTGGGTATGAAGAAATTACACAACAACCGAATGGAAATCCGAATGTGATTGGATAAGGGTTACAATCATGAATATGAGGGAACAACCGATGATAATACATAGACATAAACCCTCCATCATTAATATAGAGTGATATGTGCCACATTCACTTAATATCCACAGAGACCCATCCTGATATTAAACAAACCGAGCAACTGGTGAATGCACAACTTAAACAAAACCCAATTCTTTTGCTTGCAATTCGAAACATGTGACAGTCATCACAAAGATATAGAACACACATTTACATATTCAAAATTCTCAGGAACACACAATCCAAGCATTATTGAGACATTGTTTGTTCATACACAGAGAAAAATTTATGGATGGAGAGAAAAAGAACCATACCTATAACCAAAATATTAAAAAGGACGAGTTGGCCGAACCTTCTGCTTTCCAAGAGCCTGAAATGTAGAGCTTCACAACTAACATACCAAAAATGAAACAAGGAACAATGCTAGGGTGACGACTGATAGGGGGAGTATGGAGTGATGTGCATTTACTGAACGTCACTTCCATCTCATGGCCTATTCAATTAGAAGTATGAGACAATGAAAAATTCACCAATCCATTAAACTATGTATTCAATTCCCAAACAATTGAAATCTACGATGATATCCCTTGCCCAATGTGCCACCCACTAACATTTACATGTTAACCCTTGACATCATTCTATGCCATAACACATATTGCAATGCTATATGTGCCCAATTCAAATAAAATGAAAATCGCATAGCAAATAACCAACCATATAATAGTTAGGACTAACACTAACATTGCTTAACTTTTCCATTTTCATATAAATCCTTTTCCTTTAAATTTTTTTTCATAGGTTTTCTTCCTTTGTTTTGATTATGTTATCACTAACATATCTCTTGTATATATGTGGCGATGTAGTTGATCACAATGATTAGTGATATGATTAAATCATAGAAACGATCAATACATGCCCATCATAAAAAGAAATGCTTTGAATCGCAAAAGCATTCCATAGAATGCATCATCCACTTGTTACTATGTCAAAATGAACCCAAGACTGCATTGTCAACCATGAAGGAATGTGTAAGCAACATCAAAACAAAAACAAAAAAATGTGTGGTATGTCTATCTCTGAGCCTCCAATCTACAAGGGGCTCCCACCTACTAGTATTATATTATTACCATAGTTAAATAATAGGGATTTTAGCAATACTTTGTGGGTGAAATTCATCATTGCAATTTTAATCGTCAACAAACTGGTGAATCCACAGGGAAATATGTTTCCAACAGATTAAGAACTCATAATTTCCGGTTTCACAAACCAAGTAACATCATATCAAGAAGATATAAATCATAATGATTATGCAACAGGGGGAAGTGAGCGGATTTAATGGAAAAATGACCATGAATTTGGGAATAACTCATGGAAAGTGTTAAGTATGAGGGGGTTTATGCCTGTAAGAATAATCATTCAACTAAAATTTGCTCTTGAATTCAAGGAGAAAAAATTTCTGAACTTGCTCTTTTGAATCTCGAAATGGATGAAGAAACGGAAAGTAGAAGCGAGATGTAACCAACTATCTCATAAAACAACAGTGGAAGAAAATAACAAATTCAATGATTCCTTCAGGGGGAACATCATAAAAACCATGTAATATTGTTTGTTATTGATTAAAAATACTTTGCAGGAGTGTCTCTATGGAAAAACTGATCCAACATTTTATTTTGAAAAAAAATGAAGTCAAAAGATCGAAACGCGAGAAATGTCATAACATAAACGAAACAACAAAATTGGAATGATAGAAACAAAAATATCAGAAATTGAAACTACTAAAATGAATGAAGAATTGAAAACTACTAAAATATAGAACAATCCAAACAACGTTAAACTATTCAAGTTGGTTCCATGTAATATTTTAAGTGAGAACCGTTAGTGCTGTAGGAAAATAATCACTCTTGTAAATCCTTTAGAATGTAAGAATTTGCACCTAGGAAAAAAACGATCTTGAAAGGACACATCAGTCATTTTTGAAACTTTGAATGTCTTCCCCTATCAGCATGAGCCGAATCCCACAACAATACTTTCTCATTGACTTTAAATTTGATAGTTTGACACTCTTGTTGAAATATTTTTTAACAATCTATTGTCTTCTCTTTATATTACCCAAGGAAAACGTCCTTTGCTCCTCTAAAGTTAGGAGTGTATTCATCTTTTGTGAAACATTAGAAGAATTTAATTCTTCAACCTGTAGCATTAACCTTAAGGAGGAAAGTTCTATCTCAGTAGGGAGAATGGCCTCTTGACCATAAACAAGCTAGAAAGGAGTGCAACCAATGCTCACCTTGGTGGTAGTTCGATCTTCCCAAAGGGTGTAAGTGAGGAGAGTGTGCCATTGACGAGGTTCATCTTCGATGGGCCTTTTGACAATTATCACCAGATTCTTGTTGGTAGACTTGGCCTGCTCATTCCCTTGGGAGTAATAAGCTAACGGGGTAAAATGTTTAAAAGCAACTTAGCAGAAATAAAAGCAAGACCATTTTCTGTAATAATTTCCAAAGGAAGACCATATCTGGAAAAAATATTATTTTCAAGGAAAGAAATCACCTGATCATTTGTCGAATGTTTAAGTGGGACAAGTTCAACCCATTTTGTAAAATAGCTTGTGGCTGTCAAGATAAAGACTTGTCTTGCTGAAGATGGAGGATTAATAGGACCAATAAAGTCCAATCCCCACTTAAAAAAAGGAAATTCTGGGAGGATAGGTTGTAACGACATGGCTCAAAGGCATTCTTTCCCAACAAATTTCTGGCACTTGTCACAAGATCTCGAAAAAAACATAAGAATTACGAAAGATTGAAGGCCAATAATATCCTTTTCTAATAATCTTAAAAGAAATAGTTTTAGAAAAAAAGTGACCTCCTACATAAACAACATAATTTGAAGAACCATGAGTTTCTTACAACAGTTTCTGTGCTTCCTCATTGTTTACACAACGAAGCAACATACCATCAACAAAACTTCTAAACAAGAAGTCTCCTATAATGGCGTATCTAGCAGATTCGAGATGGATCCTTCTTCTTTGATGAGTGTCTAAGTTATATGGACATATTTGATTTTGAAAATAGTAAACCAAATTCTTATACCAAGGATGTTCAGAAACAGGAAGGATTTGATTATCAATGTAGAAAAGTGCTGATAGAGAACTATCATGTTCATCAATTTCTTCACTATTTTCAACATGCTGAGCTAAGTGAAGGGCTAAGTCACGTCCCTTGATGGTGTTAGAAGTCGCGATAGTTAAATCATGCTACTGGATCTTGGAAAGCCAATGTGCAATCTTCCTTGAAAGATAAGTTTGTGAGAGAAAAAACTTGACAGTGGGTAAATAGACTTTTACCATGTATGCTTACCTAAGATGAAGAGGCGAAATTTCTCAACAACTTTAACAAGAGCGAAAGCATGTTTTTCAATAAAAGAATATTTAAACTCATCATCATACAAGATTTAAATCATGTAAGCCACTAGTTTTTCATTACCTTGGTCATCACCTTGCATGAGGATAGCATAAAATACTTCCTTTGTGGCATTAGTATATATCATAAATTCCTTCTCAAAATCCGGCTTCGCCAGAATCAATGCGGAACTGATTTATTTCTTGATTCCTACAAAAGCATTTTCGACATCATCTGTCCAAGAAAAGGAACGATCTTGCTTAAGCAGATTATGAATTGGCTTGACCATTACAAAAAAATCAGGAACAAACCTATAGACAAATTCAATAACCCCCATAAAATATTGAACCTTTTTCTTGTAAGTGGGAGCATGCAGATTTAGGATAGAAACAATCCTTTTAGGACCAATTCTTGGAAGAAGTTCCATGGGAGTCCAGGTATGGTTATTTTTCTCTGCATACATGAATTTTTCTCTATGTATGAACAAACAATGGCTCAATAATGCTTGGATTGTGTGTTTCTAAGAATTTCGCCTATGTAAATGTGTGTTCTATCTCTCTATGATGTCTGTAACATGTTTCATATTGCAAGCAAAATATTTTTTTTTTTTTTTTTTTTAAGTTGTGCATTCACTGGTTGCTCGGTTGGTTTAATATCGTGATGGGTATCTGTGGATAATAAGTGAATGTGGCACACATCTCTCTGTATTAATGATGGAGGGTTTATGTCTGTGTATTATCGTTGGTTGTTCCCTCACAGTCATGATTGTAACCCTTATCCAGTCGCATTCAGAATTGCTAGGCCCGATTAGGGTTGTGGCTATTTGGGAAAATGGTGCCTGTGTGTAATTGACTATGTTCACCTCGTTTATATTATTGGATCATCATGCATATTATAAATGGTTACATTGACAATGATAAGTCTCGGGTTTTATGTTGATCGTGTTTTCGTTTGAACACCTTGTTGATTGATATGATGAAGACTGTGTGTAATTGGACATATTTTGGAAGTGTGTTCGTATTTAAAAAAGGGACTTGTGCATATTTTAATTGGGCAACGATTGTAAATTGGTAGACAGTGGATGTTTATTATTATAGTGATGCATTATGGGATAGAGGTCAAACATATTGCTATGTGTTTTTTTGTAAAAAGGAAGGCAAAGAAATAAAAGATCAACATTTTCTTAACAGGGCTGTTGAAATGGAAAGTTGTTTCAATTATGAGTATGATTGCACAAACTGTTATGAATTGAGAAATTTTGGGAAATTTGAATGTTGGAACAACGAACAATCTGATACACAGTTATTGTTGGTGTGGTGTTGTTATTTTTTTGGATTGATTTTAGTACGAAGTTATGATTATTGATTACTTAATTTGTTTTATGAACAATATCCATTAACTTCCCTTCCATTCTCTCACTTTTTTGCACATTCCTAGATTCACTTTGCATGCCCTGTTCTTAAAATTAATTATAATTAAATGAAAACTCTGTATTATAGCAATTGACAGATGACACAAAGATGAATTACAATTGATATGTTTTGTCATTACAATACAATTGCTTGTTTTATGATTTGTTGAGCTGTAATCATGATCTACTCCCTTTCATTTTATCACTTTTCACTCAATACAACCCCTTAGATATCCTAGAACCCTTATTCACCCCCTGCTCATTGACATGTATTAAACGATTTTTATGGATTGGATTGCATGAGTCTGATGTGATGCTGAGAAAAACTTTGTTTCATATTTAAAGAGATGTCATGTATGGTTTTTTTAAGAAGCTAGTTGCTAATAAATGCTGCACATAGGAATGATCTTCTTCAGCAGAGGAAGCCATGGCCAAAATAACAGGGGAAGAGGGAATTGGAACAAAGGTCCTAGAAGACCAATATTTTCGATACATTTTGATGCAGATCCACAAGAGTTAAACCAACTCTTCCAAGATAGATTTTTCAACTGGATTGGACAAGGGGTAGTCCAACCTAGGCCAGAAAGGCTTCCCTTCCAACCTCATCATGTCCCTGGTATCCCAGTTCCCTCTCATGTTTCATTACAACCTGAAGTCCCGAAACTGACGGATGGTAAGAGATTTTCCACCCAATAGTCTCCCAACATCGTGGCTGGCCCAATTTGTCTCTACCTACTCCTCCTCCACCAGTTAACCCAATTGTCCAAGTTTCCATTGCACACTCACCTGTACAGTCTTCCCATGCAAGCAAGAGACTCATAACCAAAGCCCACCATGCACATGATAAAGGAAAAAGCTATTGCTGCCCCCTCCTATCCCTTAATTGATTTCACCAAATCCTTTTCATCCTGCATGCACTTGAAAGATGATTTATCTCATGTTATTAGTGAGGTCATACCTAAAGGCTCCACAAAACCTAAGGCTAATTCAGATAAATAAAAAAGAGACAACAAAAACAAAGGGAAAATTGCCTCCCAAAGTGGCAAATATGGTTTTTGACTATATTTATTTATTGATTGTTGAGAACAATTGACTGCTGAAGTTTTTGGACATCACACTATTTTTGGATATTATGTTTTTTGGATATGGTTTAAAATATCATTGATATTAATTTTCAAATTATGAGAATGATGATGGGATCCACAAGGAGGGATGTGTTTGATTGATTGACTAGTTATGTTTATTTTTGTTAATAAAATAAAGGGAGTCACAAGGGGTCCCACCTACTAGTTATTATTTATTAAAGACCCTTATTATTATTATATTAATTCTTCCCCTAAACTAAAAGTTAGTTGAGTTTTAGTTAACTTAACTAAAAGAGGTAGTTTAACTACTTCAACTAATTTTGATTGCTTAAAGGCAAAAAGAGAAGGGAGAATAGAAGGAGAAAACATACTAAGGTATGCTATTGAGTTTTATTGAGATAGTTTAGTTTTCATTCATTCTTTAATTTATTTAAAGACTAATTCTCTTTTATGACAATATGTTCCTATTGTAGACATCAAGATTCAAGGCTGAATTATATCATCCAAACACTTTTTTTTCAGAGGTGTTGATCTATCTTTGATAGTCTGTGTAGACTTGTCTGTTTATGAATTAAATTTCATGACTGATAAAGGATATTGTGGAGAGTCGAGTGGGCAAAAATTAGTGGCAAGATGATCCAACTTTTAAAGTTCAGTTTTTTACTTTCTGTCAAAATTCCTTTTGTATGGTTTTCACCAGGGACATCTAAGTTTGACTTTGGTCCAAACTTCCTCAGGGATTTTTGTAAAGAGAACGATTCTTTTTATTTTTTGGAATGAAATAAGCGATTTCTATTCTGTCTCATCTGTGTTAAATTGCGACTTGGCATTTTTGATTTTGTCTCCACATTTACTTTTGCATCTGTATTATTCATAAAATTATATAAAATGTTGAATTTTTTAGCAATCTTTTATTTATAAAAATCAACCTAAGCGCTTGCAACTAATACTTGTGGAATAGGAAACAAATTTTGAGGCTATAAACATAGGGTGATATTCTCATCTATCTTACCTTAGCCAAGCGAGATCTCAAAATGCTTGAGTAAGATTATTTCATATCTTTTCCTCAACACGGGACACATAAATTTTGATAATATGGTGAAAGTAAGTAACAAGGAATCTATGAGAGGTATGCCAGAAATTATAAAACCTTCAAATATTGTTTGTAAGCACTGCCAACATGGGAAGTAGACAAATGTAAGGTTCAAGATGAAAGAGTATTCTACCTAAAAACCATTAGAACTTGTTCATACTGACCTATGTGGTCCAATAAGAACAAAGAGTATACGAGGAGAATATTATTTTATTTTATTGATTGATGACTATACTAGAATGACTTGGGTGTGTTTTCTTAAAGAAAAAACAAAAGATTTTTAAAAATGTAAATCTTTCAAAGCACTGGCTGAAAATGAGTCTGGTCTCAAAATCAAGTGTCTTAGGTTAGACTATGGAGAGGATTTACTTCCAACAAATTCAATGAGTTTTGTGAAACTCATGGAATCAAAAGAAAATTTTCTTCTCCAAGGACTCCTCAACAAATTGGAGTTGCTGAAAGGAAAAATAGAACAACTCAAGAGGTAGTCAAAACTATGCTAAATGAAGCCAAGCTACCACATATATATTGGAGAGAAGCAATGTATATAGTTGTATACATACTTAACAGAGGACAACTTAGAGTTAACTATGACAAAACACCATATAAGTTATGGTATGGCAGGCAAGCATCAGTTAAGCACTTTAAAGTTTTTGGGAGAAAATGCTACATAAAGAGAGATGACGATAACCTAGGAAAATTTAATTCCAGAACCAATGAAGGCATGTTTCTTGGTTACTCATCCACCAGAAAATTTCTTGGTTACTCATCCACCAAAAAGGCCTACATATGTTATAATATAAGGATACACAATATTATGGAAAGTGAAAATGTAAAAGTGGATGATCTAAAAATAAAAGGGATCAAATATCGAGTTAATCCACAAATTGATGAAATAATAAGAGATGATGATGATGAATAAAGTATATATATACAAGAGGAATACTCACAACATGAAGAATAAAAGGAAGAATAAGAGTCACAAGAAAACGCTGAAGAATAGTCACCAAGTCAAGATACAAAAACACCATCAAGGAGAGTACAAAGAGATCATCCATAAAGTATAATCGTTGGTAATAAAAGTGTTGGAGATGAAAGAAGAAGAAAACTAATGTACAAATCATAACAAGCCTTACTATCCTTAATATAATTGAAAACATTTGCATAGGCTAGTAAAGATGAATACTATATCAAAGCCATGAATGAAGAGTTGGATCAAATAGAGAAAAACTAGACCTGAGAACTTGTCCCAAGACCAAAAAATAAAAATGTGGTAGGGACCAAGTGGATTTAAAAAAATAAATTTAATGAATATGGTCAAGTTATAAGAAATAAAGAAAGATTGGTGTGAAAAGGGTATGCACAAGTAGAAGGGATTAACTTTGAATAAACCTTTTCTCCAGTTGTAGGAATGGAAGCCATCATATTATTTTTATCAGACTCATGATTTTAGAATTTTAAAGTCTATCAAATGGATGTAAAGTCTGCATTTTTTAATGGAGACCTAAAATAAGAAGTCTACACATAACAACCAGAAGGATTTGAACAACCAGGAAAAGAATAACAAGTGTATATATATTGAAGAAGGCACTTTATGGCCTTAAACAAGCACCCAAAACATGGTATGCAAGACTGGATAAGTACTTGTTGCAACAAGGATTCAAAAGAGACATTTCTAATAGAACTATCTAAATTTGAATTGAAAAAGATAGTTTGTTAGTCACAATGGTCTATGTGGATAACATCATATTTGGCCGCAACAATGATGAATCAAGTCATAATTTTTCTCAAGAAATGTCAAAAGAGTTTGAAATATCTATGATTGGAGAGATAAATTTCTTCCTTGGAATTCAAATCATTTAGTCACTAAAAGGAATGTTTATTAATTGGTCAAAATACCTGAAAGAGATACTTAAATTTTTTGGAATGGATGAAAGTGCACCTATTAGCACTCCAATGACAACCAGCTGCAAACTCATCAAGGAAGATGAGTCACCTTCTGTAGATTCAAATATCTACATATCTATGGTTGGGAGCCTACTATATTTGACTACATCCAAACCTGATATCATGTAGGTAGTAGGAATGGTGGCAAGATTTCAATCATCTCCCAAGGAATCACATGTGATGACTGTCAAGAGAATATTTATATATTTTAAGGGAACATGAGACTTTGGCTTATGGTATCCAAGGAATAAAGGATTTGAACTAATTTCCTACATAGATGTTGATTGGGATGGTAGTGTAGATGAAAAAAAAGCACTAGTGGAAATGCATTTTTATTAAGGGAATGTATAGTCTCATGTTCAAATAGAAAACAATCATCAATTTCACTATCTACAATAGAGGACACATATATTGCAGTTGTTGAATGTTGCACTCAAATCTTATGGATGATACAAACATTGGAGGATATTAAAATTGAATGTAATCAGTCTATACTTATCTATAATTGTGAAAATACAAGTGGCATCATCATCTCCATGAATCCAATCATGCATGAAAAGACCAAACATATACCCATCAAGTATCATTTATTGAGAGAGAAAGTTAGTGACAAAAAGGTTAGATTGGAGTATGTTGGTTCAAAGGAGTAAATCACAGACATATTCACTAAACCCTTTCCTAAAGAAGCATTTGAACATTTAAGTAAAAATTTGGGAGTAATCTCCCTACATTAAAAAAAAAGGATCTCATGATGAAAGGGGGAGATATGTTGACAGGGGGAGCTATCAAAAATAGAGTATGAAAAAAGGTTCACTAAAATAAAAATAAAAAGTAAAAAAATAAAGTGTTGTTTATAGGGGGAACAAGAAAAAAAATGACAAGTACAGTCACTCAAAACAAAAGAAGGTTGAGCAATAAAAAAAATTGGTTATGAACCTCATTATAGTATTATAGGCCTTGACATTGATGTCAAAGGGGGAGAAAACAATGGTAAAACAATTACTCATTTTTAGGGGAGAATTTTGTTTTACGATGTGTTTCCATCAATGTCAAAGAGGGATATTGATGGAAATATCGTGTTGGCATTGATGTCAACATGAAGACAAGAAGTACCATACTGGAGTATGACATGGAACTGTATTAAAATATACAGGAATATTGAATTACAAGAACAAAGTGGACTACCAGAATACATGGGATCGCTTACCTGGTTGAGTGATTTGAAATAATGAAACTCTCGGCCACTAAAATCGCTAGTCAATTCAGAAAGGAAATGGGTCAAGTACAGTGTAATAAGGATGATCCAAGAAGATGTGGCAAGTTAGGTCAGAGACAATGCAAGTCATCCACTCAAACACCATTCAAGTTGGAAAGGAAATTGGTCAAATTGAGTCAGAAAGATGCGAAAAGTCAGGTCAAAGACAGTGCAAGTCGACCAAGTCGAAATAACTCAAGTAAAATTCATCCAAGTCTAAATTCATCCAAGTCAAAATTTATCCAAGTCGAAATGTTATCCAAGTCAAGTCGACTGAGGGATGTTTGTCGGTCGAAAGGGGGAAGTAAATTCAACCAAAAGGGAATCCAAGTCAAATTTTTTACTGACCGGTAGTTGGAAGGAATGTCTGAGGTAGAATTTGCTCACCACCAATGTCAGAAAGAATGCTTTGAAATAGTGAAAGAATGAGACAATTTCAATTACTACACTGGTTGAGTCGAGTTTTCCTGGTGACTATATATTCTGTTGAGAGAGGATCATTATGAAAAGAACGAATACTAGTAAGTTTCGCTGATGAATATTTTTTCATGCACTATCATTTCAGAGTGTAGTTGAAGGCATATTTTTTGATACAACACCGAGAACCCTTGATTCTGTCAGATCAACATGGTAGTCGATATTTCGTAGCAATTTTTGGTCATCATTTTTCCAAGTCGAAGTTGTATGACTCTTCAAACCCAAACAATTTGCAATAGTCACCAATGGCTGGATCCACTTAGTTAGTCAATTGTTGAATAAATTGTCATTGATGTCAAATGTTAGTAAGTGATCAAATATATGTCAAAGGTTAGTAAGTAATCAAATATATGTCAAATGTTAGTAAGTGATTAAATATAAATGTGACCTTGGTATCACTTTAATAAATAGAAAAGTGGAAACAAAGTTTACACAAAAGTGGACTAAATACAATATGAATTTAATAAATAACAAAATTTAAAAAGTTAGGTGGAAGTGGAGTTTACGTAAAAGAGGAGTAAATATGAAAGTGGAATAAATAAAAAGGTAAAAATGAAATTGGATTACAGAAAAAGGTAAAAGTGAAAGTGGAGTTAAAGAAAAAGGGAAAAAGTGAAAGAGAACATGGTATGTGCACATGGTATTTGCAAACCATGGTGGTTTTTAGCTATGGTAAGGTAAAAAGTGAATTAAATCACGAGAGTCAAAATCTATTGACCTAATTGAAGACATGAATAAACAATCTAAAAGGCACAATGGTTCATTGACATTGTATTAATTAAAATAGTATGTTTAATATCTTATATTGAAAAGACACATACCTATAATGAAGAGGTACATTCCAATATTAAATAGGTGCAACTGTTCAGTTGTACATGACCATTGGAAGACTATATAAACAAAAATTATTATTGAAAGAGAGGGCGTCTCTATGCTTGAAATTTGAAGATCAATAACAGATTCAGAGGCCAAGAAAGTATATGAAGATATGCAACAAAATCCAAAGAATATTATGAATATTTGAAGATTGAAGTACTTATCATAAAAAGGGAGGTTGGGTGGTGCTAGGGAAGGTTGGATCCTGCAAAAGATATTTTAGCCTCCTTCTAGTTGAATTTGGTAAACCAAGTTGTTGCATCATCTTTTCAGTTATAGCTGAAGCAACTAGGGAGTTGGTGCTTCCCTCTAGTCGGTGCTGGTAAAATATAGGCAGTTGCAGCCTCCTTCTAGTAGTTGTTAGTAAAACATGGAATTGGTATTTCCTTTTAGTTGGATCTCATAAATTAAATGTAATATTTATTGAAAATAAGAAAAAACATTTGCGAAGTTGGATTTTCCACGTTTAAATTCTGTGTACTTTTCATTTTTTCTAATCATTTGTTTTGATTTGATAAAATTAATAATTAAGTGGTTTTAAATTGTTGAAAAAGGATAATATTGATTCAGACTATCTATAAAAGAAGCTAGATGTATTTATGAAGCTTAAATTTCCACCACAATAGTTTTAATTAATTGCTTAATTTGCAGGAAAGAGAGTGTTTAGCTTAAATATTTTCACATCAATTAAATTCACTAACCTGTAGATCAATTACCTACTTTAAGAAAAGGGGAAAACACATAATTGGTGAAATAAAGTGTGAATTGTCTTAATAGAATTACTCGACAAAATCTTATGTGAAAAAGGTGGTAACTGGGATAAAATTTATATTAATGTCATGAGAAGTGGGAAGTTGGGGCTCTTTGACAAGGTAGTAAAATAGATATAAGTTTCTTATTGGATTTCAATCATTTCGTATAGAAATCTATTATTAGGTCTACTGTGAAGTTTAAATTAACTAAATTTGACCAAGTCATGTAGATTCTGATGGTCTCCCATTATAACTTCATTTCATTTTTTTTTTATTATTATTAATTTTGGAATATTTATTTGTCAT
>ML809444.1:93460-107239 GCA_009831015.1 Picea engelmannii | reverse complement strand
AAATATATATATATATATATATATATATATATATATATATATATATATATATATATATATATATATATATATATATATATATATATATATATATATATATGGAATTGGAAATAAACTTACACATTTATCTAGGTGGATATTCTTTAATAGTTTTAAGGGCCCTATTCAGTTCCCAACACATGGATATTATGATACAAATATTCAAAACCTAAGTTGACACAATCGTCTTAATGAAAACTTGTGGTATTAGTCATCCCGACTGACTTCGTAGCAAGTACATTCCAGGTATACTCATCATTTCGTGATAGGCTCTAGATTTGATGCAAACATATGATGTGTTTCAATATATGAATGTGATTTGGATAAGGTTCATGGATAGTCATGCATTGAATTCCACCTGGTTTTCATGTATGCATGATCATATCCACTTAGTTTTCATGCATCACACTTTCCCAAGTTCAATCCTTTGTCCATAAGCCCACGACTATGGATAACCAAAAATCCACTGCACAGTCACATGGTTATTGCATTAATAAGACTGGTTGGAGTAGCAAAATTTACGGATGCCTCTTACTTAGATGAACATTGTGATAGTTGGTCTGAGAGCTCAATTTTGGGTGAAAATGTGTGTTATTTGGCACACTGTTTGAAGTACAAGAGAGCCATGGAAAAAGCCCATCCTTCAACCTCAACTAGAGATGGAAAGAAGGTAAATCATACCCTTCAAAATGCATGATTGTGGGTTTTATTTAAGCTACAAATTGAGAATGCATGATTGTGGGAATTATTTAAGCCGTAGAATGAGATTTTTTATAGTTCATCATTGTTGTTTTGTTTGACATATAGAACCCTTAGTCTTTGAAGAGTTGTTGGATGGCATAATTACTCTCTAAGGAACCAAAAAAACATATTTATAAAACAACTACAATAATGAATCTTCATAGATCGCTGTTCATTGTAAGGTTGGTTAGCTATCTCATATCAAGAGATCTAAGGAAATGGCCAAACAAAACCCTAGGATGTGTAGTGGGAGAAAGTGATCCCTAGTTCGTAAGAATGCAATCTGAGCCTGAATGTGATGGCTAGAAGGTGGGAAAGAATTACCTCACCTGTCAATTTTTGAGGATATCCATAAATACTTAGGTATCCTCTCTACGAGGAAGGACCTTTCCCGCTCACATCATATCAATGTCGAAAATACTAACATCTCGCTTTTATATCAATCTATTTAGGGTTAATTTGATGGTTAGACGAACCTCTTCCCCTCCATTCTAGTTCACTTACTTAGGTATTTTAAATCCCCCCTACTCCCTTCAATCACAACCACGTGATCCATTATTGGAACTTCATTTGGGTTATTTCAATTTGGTAGGTATGACTTCACTTTCCTCTATCAGTGCAATTAAACTTAGAATTCCAATAGTAAGGGTGCACTTTCCTATTAATTAGTTTGAATAAGACCAAGACGATAGTCCAAGTGAAATCCTTAGGAATTTGGGTGGGAATGGAATGGGAAGGGGGAGGTTTTCTCTTCTCAACCTCACTTGTGTCAGATCATGGAAAAAATAGTCTTGACTAAGACTATAGTGCATGGTTAGAGAACAAAATATTTTTCCTATTTTGTAGGAAAAACATTTGTAATGACCCCATCGTTACGACTAAAAGAGATGCATCAAGAGCAATTTTTTTTTAAAGAAGGAAGGCAACAACAACGATATTTAAACAACACAACTTGATGATGAACACAACACACACAGATCGAGAAACAAATAACAATGACTCAACACACTAACACATCATGCAAATGGACGAAACATGCAATAATCAATAGACAGATAGAAATGACTACCCTCCCGACACAAGCAAGACAACGCCTACAAGCTAAAGGACAACATCAACCACTCGACAGAGTGGATTCGACAACCAGGAACTAGAAACCTCTACGTTGCACAAACCCAACGCCTTAAGGCGTTACAAAACCAAGTACCAACAACCATTACAATGAACAAAGCCCACATTGGGAAGCACAGACTCAGACCAGGTTATCATTCGCCTCACATCCATCAGGGCGTGCAATGATCCCCTCATCAAGAATCATGCTATCACAAGGTGATAGGCGTGACGGTAACCCTGGTGAAACACAACACATCTAGACCAATAACCCAAGAAAAATTTCAATGCGCTAGGAGACTGAATTAACCGAAAAGAAGACTGTACCCATGCACCCAAGCAACAGGTTCAAAAAGACGCAAGATGACATCCTCAAATTAAATTGTGCAAGCTAATAAACGACTTCACCCACAAACCATAACCCATTATCCGTTAAGCATGATGTCTAAGTGCGAATGATTGAACTATTATAAATGTTATCATTATCATAAATGTGACCCAAAATGTGACCAAAATGTGCACTATTAAAAATGTTACTATTATCACAAACATTATCACAAAGGTGAACTAATATATGCGCTTAACAAAATCAAAATACGCCTGTCAACAAATATACACGGTCCATTAAAATAAGTGAACTACTTAACATAAAAAGTGATCTACGCTGCTCATTAAATATTCGAAAATGATGACTATATTATTGCTGTTGAAGTACACAATATTGCTATCTAATATATTTCTATCCATGCTACTATCAATCATTACAATGCAACAATTACACATTCACGAATGTGACCATTATACATTCATAATGCAACTAAAAATTCGCTGTCAGTCTAATAAATTCACTGCCTACTGAAAAATCATACTGTATCTAAATGAAAACATGACCAAGCCATCCATATGTTGTTTATGAAATGGGTAAATAGCTATGTAACCTGGGAGAAATCGCTATCAAGATCTGTGTGTTTAGAGCAAATCTAAATCGTTGTCAAGCATTGTATGGGGTTTAAAGTTCTCTGTGTTTTAGCATAAATAAAAACATAGAGATTTTTACCATTAAGGAATCTATAAAATACAGGATTTTCTATCAGAAATATATAAGGTCGTTGTCTATGAGATGCGTGGTAATGATTTCCATTAATACCTGAATTGCAGTTTATAAAATATGATAATAATCGAATGCTGTCTATCTAATCAATAAGATACATATTCAAGCGCTTCCAATGTATCCAAACATAGTCAAATAAATGTAAATCGCAGAGTAATATAATGATAAAGCTGGTATAAATATTTATAAATCGCAGAGTTTAATAACTCTGTCATTTAACTCTATTTTCCAATACATGGAATACATGGAATAAAGGCTGTCACTTAACTCTGGAATACCTGGAATACATGGAATAAAAGATGTCAAGGAATACATGTAAATTAAATTAATTGAAATCCATGTGGCTGTCGTTAATTACTTGGAAACACAGATCCAATAAATGTTTAATGATATAATAATATATATAATTAAAACACTATCTATTATATTCACCTCACTATCATAAGGATATATGTTAATCATTGTCAATAATAATAATAAATCCCCGACACACATTATGTAATTCGTTGTCTGAATGATATTAAATTTGCAGTATAAAAATGGTAAAATCACAGTCTAATAAAAGTAATAATTCTCAACCATTACACAAGTAAAAATGCTACCATTACATAGTAAAAACACCACCATTTACACAGTAAAAACACATAGGTGATCATAAAAAATAATGATATTATTAGAGCAATTCGCTGGGAGAAATAGATGACCAAAAACATAGAGGTGATATTAAAAACATAGAGAGTATTAAGCTGTTCTCAGAGAGAAATAAATAAACAATATGCAAAGTATTTTCCCAATCAAGCACTAGTAATTCATTGAGTAAAAGTTGTGTAGAAATTCGCTGTAGAATTGGCAATAAAAATGTTTTTCCCTTTTTTGCTAGGAGTCAAGGAATTCATGGATTAATCCTTGAGAGATTAATCATTCTAACCGCGTAGATAATCAATCACAAGAAAAACAAAAGAGATAAACATTCAAAGATGAACCATTCGAAAATGCGGAGATAACCATCCAAAATAAATGTAGAGACGTATCATTCAACGCATAGGTTTATCATTCAAGAAAACACATAGATAATATGCCAGAAAATCGCAGGGATGAATCGATCCGATATGAATCCAACAAAACAAAAAGATACTCAATCACAAGAAGGCACAAATATCACGGATAAATCATAACAGAAAAACACAGAGATATGTAAGGGATAAATGACTAGGAATTTTTTTTATCCTTCACTCATCATCCATGCATAGGAAAGCATGGAATTTGAATCTATAGGTATTTAAACACCGAAGTGACGACCATCGATTCAGCTCCTGGCCAACTTCTCAGGCACAAAATAATGACTAAAGGGATAAGGGACAGAAGACAAGACACAAATTTCTTCGTAATAATCAATAAAACAACACAAAGAAGTCATTGCAATAAGAGGTTGGGTTCACCACGGGAACAAAATTCAGAGAAAAATGAGCAAGGGAAATCCAAATACCGTAGGAAAGAAGGTGTAAGAACTCTCATGGAAATGAAATATTCAACTGACAACAGAAAAATAACATGTGTAAATTAACTTCATTGCAAGTAACAACTTTAACAGGCGTACCTTAGCCAAACGGAAATGCTCCAAAGTTGCTGTCGCTGTGCACGCTCCATCCATACCTTGCTTACCAACCAATGTGACCTCACCGATACCTCCTAGCCAATGCTAGGGGTACTCTTCTTCCCCCTGAGTCACACACACAATACCAAATATCTGCTAGCACCCAGCTCGTCTCACAAGGTCGAGCTACCACTTGTTACCCGAGCTGGGTATTCCAACTCCCACAAGAGAAAGATTAGTCAAGGAAAAATTCAGCAGCGTAACGTTACGCTAAAAGATCAGATCCATACTCCTCCTCCTCCATCATTTTTACAGAGTTTTCAAGTAATTAATTTCCCAAATTCTCATTAAATTCCATTTTCATTTAATTAATTAGGACAAACCTCCCTCGTACACATGTCGCCCGATCCCCTAGTTTTACTAGAAAATTAATTTTATTAATTAATTACTTATTCTTGATTTCCTCACACACCTAAAAACATTCCTAAAAACGCTCCTTGGTGTCCCAATATTCCCTTACAAATATTAAATGACTTATGCCTTACTTAATTCCTAGTTGATTTCATAAATAGCAAGTTCCCAAGGCAAGATTCTTTACTAAGTTAGACATTCAACTTTTTCTTTACGTTTCCCTTTTTCTTTAGGTTTCCCCTTTTTCTTTATGTTTCCTATTTCTTTTAAGTTTCTCTCTTTTTCCTTTTTAACAAAAAAATCAATTTAGCAAGTGTGGATAAAACAACCATTTACCCTTTTTCTTCTTTAATTAAAAATTAATTTAACAAGTGTAGATGAAACAACTATTTACCCTCTTTTATTTTTAATTAAAATTAAATTAGCAAAAATGGATAAAAACAACCATTTCCCTTTTTAAAATTTTAATCCTCCATTATAATTTTGACTTTAATAAATAAATTAGAATTTCTTACCCCCCTTCTTGTTACATGTTTATTTATTATTATTATTTTTGACCACATGTTCTACTAGACCTAGATTTTAATTTCACTAGGTTGGGCGACATTTTTATTAGGAAAAATTGTTTTTAAATATTACTTATCACATCATTCATTTTAAGGCCAACTAGGTTTATTCACTTACCAGTTAAAAATCACGACGTGCCCTTCAAGACACACTAGGTTCTCCAAGGGTGACACTCGCCTCTTTTCATTTTCCTTACGCAACGTGCCCTTTAGGATGCACTACGTGCTCCAAGGATGCCACTCACCTCTTTCTATGTTCCTTGCGCGAAGTGCCCTTCAATACACACTACATGCTACAAGGGTGCCACTCACCTCTTGACTAACTTTGGTAGATTTCAAAAACCCCTGGAGTCAATACTCCACTAGGTGATCTTGTGAGAGACTAAGGGCATCTAAGGAATAAGGCCCCAGCCTTATTGCGCACCACTTAGAATCATCATGAGCGTCTGTCGTTGTCTTACCTCAAAAAATTGTGGGTCATCTCGAATTAGGTAATGATTAACCTATAGTTTGAGCCATGACGGGAGTGATAGTAGGCTGTGGCAGGGATTCTCCCACACCTCTCCCTCAAAGTCTCTGGTTGTCATGCGTGACCCCTCTACTCCACATGTGAGTCTAGTCGACAAGCTATCGTCAGCCTGCATCCATCAACGAATCATGTCAGCAATAATAATCAATCATCATAACATCTAATCATATGTACATGTGTCACATCAACAATATTCAACCCAACAATCCACTCCTTGACTCAATCCGAAGTCCAAGGGGTTTCATCAATGCCTCTGCATGCTCAAGGTCCAAATTACTGCACACTCAAGAGAACCCAGTCAATAGAACATGTCTATTTCTATACAAAAAAATAACATATCATCATATCCATAATGCCTCATAATCATAATCAAATGACCAATAGTATAATAATCTGGATCACTTGCAAGCAAGTGTCCTCAAAGAATAAGTTTGCTTAGTGCGTGCAAGAGCAGGATGTTATAATGTTGATCCTTTTGAATGGAAAGAGAATGTTTGTATGGAAGAAAGGATACACAACGTAGGCTCAAGAATATCCGATTCAATAGTTGGTAAAGAAGTAATCTACATTACTTCTATTTTTTGGTTAAAATTCTAGCTAAAAACTGATATTTTTGGTTAAATTTCTAGCTAAAAACTGATAGAAAAGGATATATGATTGGAATTTATATTGTATGAGGGATGATCCATTTTATGAAAAGGATCAAACATATATGATTTAAGAATCGGTAAATGAGTTGTCTCTTTTGTTAAAATTCTGGCTAAAAACATATGGAAAATGATTTATGCTTAGGATTTATATTATATGATGTTTTGACAGTTTTAAAACAAATCCAGAATTTCAATTTTTCTTTTAAAAATGAGTTAAACTAAAAAATTATACTAAGGAACGATTCTAAAACGACCCAAAACTTCATATTTTCAAAAGAAAACAAAGCACAACAAAACAATAAATTTCCAAAAAAAATGACAGAAAGTAACTATAACCAATAGATAAATAGAGGGTTTAGTAATTATGAAGTGCTAATGGAATTTTGTCCCATGTAGTGCGATGCATGTATTATTTAAATTTTTGAACATGAAATTATTTATTTTCAACAATTTGATACTTTTTGCAGGGAACATCACCCCATTGAACTAGTTTTCAACCAACATACTACATTGGGATTATTCCACAGAGCACTTGGGTTGTTTGTTCCTTTCTCACAGGTAAAAGATCCCAAGTTCTTCACAACACCCATATTTTCAGTATAAGATCAATTTATGAAAGCAACTGCATAATCTCAATTTTCACCAATCTATGATAGCATATTAAATAAAAATTTGATTTTTGATGAAAATTGTTTTTTTTTTAACAGAAACAGAGTAAAATTTATATTACAAAAACTGTGAGTAAACATAGGAGGAGTACAAAATATGTGCTACAGGATTTGTAGAAAACAAAATTCACTCCACTGTATGCTCCCAGAAGGAAGTGGTGAGCAGGGGCAGTGTTTTCTAGTATGCTAAATCCTATTTGAGCATCTACAGTGAAAATCATGCAAAAAGATCCTAATAAAATCACAATGAAACACGACATACACTTAAAATTTGTTTTGGTCTGGTGCAAAAGAGTCTTCTTCTGTTAGAGGCCGCAAATTTAGATCCAGTCACGGTCGATTTCTTGGTGAGGAATCTCCATCAGAGATGGTTGTAGTAGGGGAGGCTGAAGGCGATGCAGGCCCAGCCACAAATTGAAGAGCTTCTATCTGCTGCCTTAACACTTCACATTCATCCTTGTTCCTCTGTTGTTCTCCTCGATGCTGAATGGTAATTTCAGTTATGGATATAAAATGGGCTGAGAGAGATCTGAGTTGAATTTTCAAGATTTGCACCATGCTCACCAACTCATCATGCTCTTCCACTGAAACCGTGCGCTGATTGCTAAGGCTCCTTCTCATTTTTCCAAACTTCCTTGTGCTATCTGCCTGTATTATGTGAGAGTCTGTATCTATGCTCAAGGGAGGAATGATATCCTCTCTTCTCTGTCAAGTATGGAGTATTCCTATGAAATGAGCCATACCTTCTCTAATATGCTCCATCACCCTTACTGGATTCAATGAATAGATCTGATTTCCCGATTTTGAACACGAGTTGCAGCCATACCTGCTGTTGATATTGGTACTGTTCACATTACCTAAAATCAATTCATAGTACACTCAAGGCATCATGATGAATAAGTTCCTCCCACTCCAGGCCTTGATTCCACATGCAGGAGAAGTCATAGGGATGACGAAATGACTTCCCAAGTCAGGGGAGAAGGTGATAAAGAGAAGGGTGACACACGCTGAGGTGAGGGGGGAGGCATCTAGGTGTTGAGAGGTGAGGCGAGGCATCTTGTGGAAACTTCCAAGTGTGTCAGAAGTCAGGGGTAGTGGGGAGGCTTTATGATGGGATGAGTTAGCGACCTAGGCCAAGAAATTCCAAGTGTCTCGCTGAGTGGGCAGGTGTGCTGGCTGCCATGCGTCAAGATCCTGACAGATTTGTGATGTCATCATGGGATGGGTTTGTAATGTGTGAGGCCATTGACTACTAAAAATCCTTGCTCCAAGGCGATGGCCAGATTTTCTTGGGTGTCAGCCATTTGATTGTTTCTTCGAAGGACATGGAAGAGGGAGATATTGGAGAAGTGATTGATAGTTACCAAAACTCATTGAAGTATGGCCTTTAAGTGAATATTCGGGGGGTGGGATCCTTTGTGTGCATGGTTTATAATAATCTTAGAGTCACCGATCATCGAGAGGGATTGGATGCTCAGGATTTTAGTGAGAAGAAGACCTTGGTATAGGGCATAAGCTTCGGCTTGGTTATTGGTTGCGATTCCAAGGCTCCAGTGGAAAGAGAGTGCTTGATTTCCTCGTGGGAAAATGATGACGCCTCCCATTCTTGCCACCCCGATTTTCGATGAAAATTGTTATCATATGCAATAATTCCTAATGAAATTTTACAGACCTTATATGGATTTCGTAAATTGATTTCTAATGAAAATTGTTATGGTAATGAAATTTTATAGATGTGCATTCAAACCCTAAATATTTATAGGAACTTAAAAAAAAGGGAGAACTTGAACCTGAGCATATCTGTAAATTTAACAATGAATGTTTTGTTGTTGACAATACAATCTAACCATTCACTTTTCATGAATTTGGTCCTGCAGATACAATGGATTCCTGTGATCATTTTGATGAGAACAAGTATGAGAACAAAGTCCTTCTCTTCAACAAGGAATTATACAGTGCTCATATACCGGTATTAGTAAGTAGGTGACCCTGTTGAGTAGATTCTTGTGCTCATTTTGATGATAACATGTAGAGGAGTAATTACAAATACATCATGTAGAAGAGTAATTATAGAGAACTAAGTCCTCTTGAATAGGAGCACAACATAATTATACAGTGGTATCATGCATGACGTAGAGCAGGTGGCCCTGCTTAATGCTAACACTTGGTGATTAGTGGCTATGGAGTGATAAAAACTCTATTTAATAAAATACTTTGGATATGATAGGATGGTTCAACCAAAATCTTAGAATTTTCCATGGTAAAAAAAATGTTGATGAACTAATTCTATCTCAAGAGTTAGCATTAGTTCATATGTAAATCCTATATCATAATTCTTAAGTTTAAACCTAATGAAAAGTAGAGAATGTCAAAAATGCCTTTTATATCAGGCCAAATAAGACCTAAAATTGTTTGATTGGTATATAAAAAGTGTTATAAAATCTTGTTGGATTAGAAAAAGTGCTCGGTACATGTTCAAGTTAAAACTTAGGATAACATGGACTAATAATGCATCGGTTTACTTGTAGATTAATGTGAATGAAGAAAATAATTTACAATAGTCCTTGATGCCTTAAGGTAGGGACTAATATCATATAAGTCACTCCTTTAAAAGGAATAAAATTAAACACCTTATAATGAGGAAGTAGGAAAATATCCAACAATATTAAGGACAACGAGTTAAATTAATGTTTAAATATTTGGGTAAAATCATGAATCTGGGTAACATTTTTGTGAGAATCGGGTCGCGCAAATTGCTATTGGAAATTTTTTGACCGAACTCTTGAATTTTTTCGGCCGAAATGTTTTTTTCGCCCGAAATTTAAATCTAAGGACGCCCTTGAAAAATATAACAACAATTTTAAATATAAAGTTAGTTTTTCCATTAAAACTAACTTTTGGGGGAAAAAAAACTAACTTTCGGCCTAAAACCTTTAACTATGGTACTTTCCAGAAAAGTATGTGTTCACTTCAACTTACTCCAACTTGGGAAGGAGTGGACTCCTCAAAGTATTGTGAGTCTGATTTGAGAGCTAGTACCAACATTTTCATAATTGAATGGACTTTCATTCGATACAATTTGTATTCAATTTAATTGTTTTTTAGTATTTTTAATTAATTTTATAAAAAAAATATTTGCAGATTGTTTTAGATGACACAATGATTCAGTAAAATGAAAAATCAGTATCCGCAATAATACACAGTAAAAAATTATGGAAAATTCATATCACATAACCTTTCACTGTCCTCTTCAAAATGGTGTTTTTAGATTTTACTTTTAAATCAAAATTAAGGTACATAGATGGAGTCTCACTAAACATGTTTAAAATATGCAACTTTTTTTTCAGATTGGTCAAATTCAAAAAATTGTAGAAATTATAATATTCATTCGTTAAAATTCAAAACTATAGTCATACTTTAATATAGTTTGTTTAGATTATTGTAGTATAATTTATTTTTCATAAACACAAGTTTAATAATGAGTATATTTACATCGAAAAACATAACTCATTATCAATCCCTTTAGTTTTAAGGAACATACTGTCAAACAATCGCTAAATTGACACATCAAATTTCAATAAACAAATTTCAAAAAATACTCAATAGAAAGCTAACAAACTTCATGACAACTACTTTTTTTTACTATAAAGTGAATTTCTAAATAAAAAAAAGTACTTTTGTTTACTAGAAGATGAAAAAATTATGAAAATATATTTTAATTTCTCCAAAAACAAGGAAAATAGACACTCAAATCCATTATTTTACCTTTAAATGGAAATATTTATAAAACAATTTGTAGTATATTTTGTCTTTAAAAAAGATTAAAATTTATAACTTATTAAAAATAAAATAGTTTGAAGAAAAAAAAGGAAATTTCTTATAGAATAAGCAACATCATTTGTAATGGCGAGGTATTTTTTTTAGTTGTGGATTCTCAAAATTTTCTATTGAATTTTAAGTTTTGGGTTTCCTGCTTTAAACATGTCAAGGGTTTTAAGACTCAAATGTAGTAATTAAATCCTCTTAATGGAATTGATATCCACATTTTTAGGACAATGATACTTTCAAGAGGTCCTATCAAGTCCAAGACCTAAATTTCTTCCCTTAATCATGTTTATAGGCATGAAACCCATACTTAGTGCTATTTCCTTCCAATCCCCCATACATATTCTACTTTCTTTTTTGAATCTAGAGTAATCAATAAATGAATCAAGATTACCTAGGCTAGTCCTAGGTTCAAATCGAGATGACTGCCACTATAACCCCTAGATTAGTGTCAACAGCCCGCAAACCAACACCTAATATGAAACTTATAACTTAGCAAGGGCCAAGATGTCACAAATCCAACTGAGGTGGAAAATTTATTCTAGGGGACATTTACCCTTCTAGCCTTATCCCCATACCTATTATAATCCCAAATTAAAATAATATTTTAGGGTCATCCCAAGGTAAAGGTTTTCTTCCTTGTCCATCTTTGATACCCATACTTAGTACTCAAAATATAATAATGTCACTAGAAATTTACAAACATGAATAAAAGGATTCCAAATTTAATGATTAAGTTTGAATTCAAACGACTTTTATAATAATTATAATTAAAAATTACGACTTTTATAATAATTATAATTAAAAAATATTGTCATTAATTATTTGTCAATAATAATTTTGTAATGACCGATAACTGAATTTGGTTATCTAAAAAACAAGTATTTACAAAATAACTATTTGTAAATTTTGTGTATTTGTACAAGGTCTCATAGATGAATCATGGGTATTTATGTGTTTAAATAATAATAAAAAAATGAATAATTAAATTGAGATATTTACAAAATATTATTGTGTGGATTGGTTGTGTTTGTGTTTGTGGTGGAAAGTTTTATAAAAAAATCTTGAAAATTTATCTGTTTTTAAATATTATAAAAGTTAAATAATTGAATCAAATTATTTACAAAATAATTATGTGTAAATTTATTATGTTGATTCTAGGGAGCAACAGTGCAACCCGAGCACGCCCTAGTGGACATGTTTGGTAGGGGCGAACAGGGGCTTCCATCGAAGGGTGGTGATTTGGGGCAAGCCATGCACGTGGATGGGGAGGTTGTAGCAGCAGTGGATAATGTGGAAGCTGGCACGTAGATGGAATGGCGAGGAACACCTGTCGAAGAAGAGCTCTAGAATGAGGCTACACATGCCACCTAGCCGGAATATAAGCCAAATGTATGACCCTTATGGAGAATCTGCTTATGTTTTAGTTTATTGCTATCAGTTATGTTTACAGTTTTACTAGTTTGATAGACAGGTAGACCATAACACCGGCTGGCTGAACTGGTTTCCCCCTTGGGGCAGTTTAGTTACTACAGCTTGACAATTCTGAATATTCTGCAACTCTGGTCTTTTTTTTTGGAGGCTCTTTATACATTAATGAAATACTCTTACTTAAAAAAATAAATTTATTATGTTGAATTGAATTAAAGTATTTATAAAATAATTATTTGTAAATTTATTATGTTGAATTGAATTAAATTATTTATAAAATAATTATTTGTAAATTTATTATGTTGATGGCTTAAAGCTTCTTAAATGAATTCTAAACATTTATTTTTTTAAATAATAAAAATAAATAAATAATTGAATCAATATATTTATCAAATACTTATTTATGAATTTGTTTTGTTTGTGATGAAAGTTCTTATAATTAAATTCTATTGTACATGTCAATGTGAAAAATAAGGGTTTAAAGCCATTTTGTTGTACTATTAAGGAAACATGATGAGATACTCCATTTCCAATAAGGTTAACACATATTACCATCACCTTAACACTACAAAATATTATTACCACTAGAATAACACCATAAAATATAAAAAACACATCTTAAATACAAATTTATTATGAGTAGAAAGGGATCAAAACCCTAAGGCATAAACCTTTCTTCAAGTATTTTTAATTTTTTGCTCCCTCTCGACCCATGATAAATCATGAGTTAAGATGGATTTACATGGTTTTTTTTTTTGGTGTGTGTGTGTGTGTGTGTGTGTGTGTGTGTGTGTGACCACAATAACACCATAAAATATAAAAGACACATCTTAACTCTAAATTTATCATTAGTAGAGAGGGATCAAATCCCTGAGGCTAAATTTATCATTTAACTCTAAATTTATCATCAGGACACCAGATACTAGTGCTTTGCTATGTCCATGAAAAACCTCCTCAAAATTCACGAGAGAACATGGGGTGGATGAGAATTTTCAGGGGGCTCAACAACAAGATCATATTATAGACCCATTAAAGGGAAAAACATATCACTCCAAGGATTTGAACCTAGGTGGGGAGGGTAAAAATCATTCATCCCAACCAACC
>ML809444.1:58908-81368 GCA_009831015.1 Picea engelmannii | reverse complement strand
AAACCATTTGAATCGATAGGCGTAGGGAGAAGACAAAGGAGGCAGACCTGGAGAAGTGGCCTGGTCGGGAGAATGGTTTGGGGATATGACACAAGGAGAAATCAGGGGACACTCTGGGGTGGAGGCACGTGCAGGGTCTGGAGGCAATCTTGGAAGAGCCTTCCTGCTTGGTCCTCACCCACCTCTTCCTCTTGCAACGTACTAGGCTTCCCCCCGTTTTGATTTTCCTCGAATTTGCTGGATGAGGAATATCACCTGAGACCTAGGAAGGAAAGATAGAGTAATGTTATGCAAGGGGTTGGAAGCAAACCAGAGCCAAGAGCCACCACAGATTGGTGGAAGAGAGCAGGGCTCCAAGGGCTGAGAGCACCAAGAAAAATTGATCTAGAGACATAAAAATAAACCATTTTCCGAAGGAGGCTAGGACTCGGAAGGCCAAGGGATCGAATGACCCATGGTGTTCCCCATTGCTGGCCTAAGTTCGCTGAACTCACCATGACGATGGGACTAGGCCTTCGACCAACCCATAGCCATAAATTCTCCCACGAATTGGAGCACCATGCCATTAAAATGGTTCGAGTTCAAATGAACACAGAGTTGCCGAGGTAGATGAATTAAAGGCATGGAGTAATGGTAGAGGTGGGTGCGGGTTTCTCTGGCTCGATGTGGAGAGAGACGTGGCCAAGTGTTTGCTCATCTGGCCTTCCATCCGTCATCTTCGATGTCACCCCATCCAAGGGTTTTAATCATAATATTATTTTTACTTTCAATTGCTATATATATATATATATATATATGAAATTGAAATATTTTTTTGGGTTATTGATATATTTTTAAGCACTAAAGGAATTACACATCTTCCTTATATTGAGATGCAAAAAACACCAATTTGCAATAATAATATATATTTTTTTATTTTCAATTACTTTATATCTTTTACTTAAAGGGGACATTAAAATATGTTTTGTGATTAACATTGAAATATTTTATTATTATTAATATATATATATATATTTTTATGTTAAACAGTGAAAAAATTACACATTCTCTTATATACTGTAAAAAAAAAGCATCTATAATAATAACAACTATTAAAATATACGACAAATTTAGTATTATTATTAGGAGGTTATCTTTGATTTAAAAAAAACATTAATAACTTTTGATTATATGTCATTTTAAATAAATATGAATTAGAATAAATGGTATTCAAATAAATAAAATAAATATTATCAATGTTGGGAATTCCAATGTTAAATGTTTTATTTATATTTAATGTGAATTTTAATTTAAAACTATATTTTAAGAAATGTTAATGTAATGATTATCATCTTTAAATTAATTAAAATTTGTAAGTACATTTAGTATAATGTGTTATGTCATAAATATTATAATTAATAATTTAATATTGAAATTGAAAATATAATTGTTATTTTAGATTATATTTAAATTTTAAAAAATAAATAAAAAAACAAAAATAAATATTTCAAAAATCATTTTCAACATTATTATTATCCTAAGAACTTGAATATGGGAACCATGAAGTAATGAGAGTTCTCTAGGTCACAACTTTGCAACTTGAAGCACATTCTGATCTCATCAATGGCGGTCAACTCTAGAGGGGTTGTTGCCCCCTCCTACCATAACATTATCGTGGGGAGAAATCGCTCCCCCATAAACAACCCAAAAAATTCAATGCCCGATAATCAATCAGAACCTTCTCCAATCGAGGACGGATAGAAATATTTCACAACTTCTCAATAAGCAACAACACCGAAGCCACCACAACCCTCACACAAATTGGAAGAGTGAAGATCTAGCACCTGCATCTTGGAGATTGATGAAACTCCTCAACATGAAATACAATCTACGAAGATCGATGAAACAATCCATTAAATGCAATATCATGCACCGATATGAAAATTCATGGGACTGTGGCCATCGAAAAATGATCTGCAATAGTGGATTAAAACCCAATGGAAATTGAAGGGAGACTAGAGCTCAAACTTGGATCAAAAGGATTCTTCACTGCAATATTTAATCTGACATGATATAAATAACACATCTTCCAGAACATACCCTATTTCTTTCAAATGTACATGCCTTTATATTCGTTGCTAGACCGAGAAATTCATCCATGTGAAAGAATACTTTTCAACGACACTAGTCTGGATCCGTCTGTACTCTCTGCCCCAAAAATATTGCGGTCCAAAATTTTTGGAAGGAATAGGAAATATCTTGGGTACGTTTTTCAAAATTGAAAATGCCACACATTAAGGTAGATACACCTCTTATGCCATAATTTACGTTTATCTCAACATCTAGAAGCCCCTCCCTGCATTGATATGCCGTTGGCACCGGGATACAGACTGGATCCAAACCATTAATTACAAACACATCCCCTTCCGCTGTAGAAAATGGAATCCCCACGGTCACTCTTTTGAGATTTCCCAATGAATATCCCTCAATATTAGACCAAGAACCAGGTGACAAAGGATGCAAATGGATTTGAAAAATCAAAATCCAAAATGAAAATCCTCCGGAAAAATTTGCAACAACCCGTACCAAAAGGTCTCCATATCAGTAACAGTTTTGAAACTCTGGCAGATGATCAAGAAATAAACACCCAAAATAAGAAACAAGACTATCCACAAGAGGAACAAAGGCAACATGACAATTCAACAAACCTAGAACATAACAACCCCCAACAACAAGGGAAAGAAGGTAAAGTGCAACATCCTTTGATCATTAAAGAGGACACGAAAATGACTGAGATGGAAGAAGGAAAATATGATTGTTGGCCCTTGACCAAGTTTTGAGGATCCTTGGTCAGGTTTGACCTATTTTTGGGACTTTGACAGGCTGTCCAAGGCAGAGCGCAAGACAAAGCAGATATTGCGTGATCTCGACCCCTTTTAGGGCCCTTTTTGGGATTCAGGATTATGTAATGGGTATGGGGATGTCGGCCGATGGGTTTACCCATGTTTAGTCCCATTTTGTAATGTATAAATAAGTAGCTAGGCGATGTAATTAAGCGGTGCTAAGGCCAGTGTGCTAAGTGCTAGAGTTCGATCTATGTGATCGAAAGTGCTAAGTGCTGAGTAGAGATTGCTTTTGTGCATACTGTATGAGGCTTGCAGAGCTCAATGCAAGTGAGTGTAAGAGATTGAGAAGAGGCTTAGTGCTATAACCTACCCCAGGGAAGGAGGATCTAGCAAGGTGCGCAGATCTCCTATCCTCTGCGGAGTAGGGTTTTTGTGGCTTTGTGCATGTAACTGATTGAAGAAGCTAATAAATAAGATGAAGATTTAGTGGACGTAGCCCCAGGGTGGGGGTGAACCACGTACATGCTGTGTTTCTCTACTTTGTGTGATGTATTGATGTATTTACTTGCTTAGTTCTTTGATATAGATGAATGATAGGTAGATCTGTTGTTTCTTTGTGCTTAATAATGAGAGTAAATGCTGGATCTGACTTGTGTGAATGTGCTTAGTGCTTGAATCTGCTATATCTGATCTGTTTCATCATGCTAAGTGCCGCTAGATGCTAGATCTAGTTGAATACTACGATGCTTTGTAATTAGGGTTTAACTGCGTTGTAAACTAAGATTGGATTTCTGAGGAACTATAACTACTAAGTGCCCTGTTAAGGTGTTTCAGTCACAGATCTGTGTCCCAGCTAAGGTTGCAGACACTGGATTCCTGCAACCACCCCTACCTCTACCTCGGGTGAGACTTCATCTGCTTCATAGGTGTTTCCGAAAGGGTTGGTAGTTAGGGTTTTTTTGGTGCGCTGTTGTAGCGTTGAACTCTGGGTCTGAACCTGTGCCAACAAATGGTTCCATTGCCAGTACTAACACTGTGATTGCTGGGAACTAAGGAAAGAGAATCTCTATGCGAATATCCGACCTGAAACTATGAAATATCCGTGCATAGATATGTCACTCTAGTGCGCAGTATTCTACTCGATCTGTGAAGCTCTGTGCCAAGAAAAGGAGTCAGATATGAAGAAAAGAGGTAAGATCTGAAAGCTTTGTGCTCTGAGAAAGGTAAAAGTGAGAATTTTTTTCTTAAAGAGGTAAGATCTGCAAGCTCTGCGCTTTGATAAAGGTAAGAATAGTAAAAAGTTTTAGATCTGGAAGCTTTGTGCTCTGCTGAAGATAAGATTAGTGGAAATTTTTGTTTCTAAAGTATGGATCTAGGTATGTTTGATAAGATTTTTCCTAGCTTGAAAACTAGGGAACTGATAGATGAAAGAAGATTTGATATGAGTAGATCTGATAAGAATAGTGAAATATATGTTATACCTATGCATAGAGAGAATGTTTGGAATAAAAAATGGATTCAGGATCCTAGAAATATTTTTTTGCAGGTTAGCTACTATGATCCTAATGCGCAGTACAAGAAAGATTCAGGATCATTTAAAAGAAAATGAGGATTAACCCTTTGTTACAGTTGCAAAAGACTAGGACATCTGGCTAAGGAATGCCCTGGTAGAAGATCTTGTTGTCTTTGCTGTAGAGATATGGACCATGAAGTATTGGATTTCCCTAGAATGATTGCTAAGGTGGAAAGAATGAATATGAACCAAGAAAACCCTAAGGCAGATCCAAAAACTAAGATTATGACAGAACCCCAGAAAGAATCAGAGAAAATATTGCTACATATGAAAGAAACCCTGAATGACCACCGACATATCAGCTTATCAGAGATCTTCAAATAAAAAGAGTGCATTGAAGCTAGAATAAGAGGCTTTGACATTGACTGTGTTCTAGATGAGGAAACATAGGTGAATATCATGACAAAAAGAACTTGGGAACTTTTAGGAGAGCCTGTTATGATTCCTTCATTGGGAGGAATATGATTATTCAGAGGAAAAATGATAACCCTATGTGGAAGAATTACCCATATGTCTATGAGTGCTCATGGAACTTTGACAGAGGAAGATTTTGAGGTTGTTAAATTTATTGAGAACAACGCCCCATTTGCTAATTTACTAGGAAAACCTTGGATTGAAAGAGATCAGGCCAGAATGAAGGAAGAATAAGTCTTAGAGAAGAAGAAGCAAGAATTAAAATATTTCATGACTAGGAGGATCGCGCAGTTGATTGAAGAACATGAGAATAGATTGAAGCTACTTAGGACTAGATACTTGGATGTATAAATTGAAAGAACACAAGAAGATTTGCAGAAGACTAGAGAACCTATCCCATATAGAGAAGAAGTATTACCCTTGAATCTTAGGAAATAATCTCAACAAAGCGAAGTTACTATGCCAAAAGAAGACAAGAATCAGAATGGGAAGAGGAATAATGAGATGAAGCTCACCGAAAAGCAGGCTAGAAAACTAAGCAAGAAGCAAGCAAAGATCGAAAAGTTATAGAAGGGTCCAGAGGGAACTTCGCAAAGGGAAAATTTACAGAACAGGAACTTCGTTAGGATATCAGAACAACGTCACCTGGAACTTCACCATAGAAAAACAATATAGCCGTTGGGAACAGTATAACCATTAGACCGATACCCCAAATGGGTAGAAAGGCATTTATGGTAAGAAAGATTGCCAATTGACCGTTGGGACCGCATTGTAACAGACTGAACTGAATTAATGAAGGCCTCTTGTCCATTGGAAAGATCTATTACATTGTTGTCTACTTATTCCATCGACTGTTGCACTGAGAACACTTTTGTGAATTGTATCAGAGAGAACTCATTTCTACCGCACTGTGATTAGTAAGATCCTCATCGCGTTTGTTGCTTGGGAAATTCCAGAGGGTGTGACCTTCTCGAACATCAAGCCATTCGAGCCTCTTGCTACGAAGTTCACCACGCTTTGGTACTCGAGCGATATGAGAAAACAGTGGAAGTTGAATGCTATTTTTCAGACATACTACCTCTAGCTGAATAGATCCATCAAAGCTAAACCTCGCATGACTCCGAACACCCTACAGAGGTTTTGACCCATGATAAATTTCAGCATAGATCGACACTTCATCTACATTACAATGCGAGCATAAGAGCACAAAGAGGAGCTTCAGTCGTTCTACAAGCTCATGAAAGAGGACCTTGAGGAGATCACTAAGGACTGGTCAACATACCTCCTTATTCCCGCATACCCTACAGAGACGTCTGACCCTGACATCCAAGAGACCACACACAAAGAACACGATACACCCAGACACATCAGAAGGATGAAAACCAAAGAGGTCCAAGACTTAAGAAACACCTCATGAAATACTGCTTCAGTATCACCTGACTGAGGGGGTGATGACGAAGTAGAAGATATAAATGGAAAAGGAGCTAAAAAAAACAAGGCTAAGTAACACCGCCTAGAGATGAGACCGATCGCCTGAAGAAGAGGAAGGTTTCTCCCCCGAAACCTTCTTCCCGAAAGAAATCCAAAGCCACCATGACCAAGATGCAGACTGTACTCACTACCGATGATTTTGACTTCATCATAGCAACCCTAAACGATGCCTTGTAGGAAATTGTGGAGAAACAAGAAGCCAAGTAGGAGGAAATGTACGACAGAATTGAGGTCAAACTATGAGGGGTATAACAGGCCCTTCAGTCCAGTCATGCAGTGTCCACTGCGCCCCTTCCATCAGGAGAACCAGAGTTGGGAGATGAGCTAGCCCAACTCCGTTGACTAGAATATGCAACCGAAGCTCACCTTCGTCAAGCACACGAAGAAACATAACAAGCCAACCAAGCCTTGAAGCAAGTGCAAGGAGTATTTGTAGAACAACGCCGAGTTGCAGAGCAGGAGAAGGTTTCTCTCCAGAAAAAATTGGAAGAGGAGAAAACACAGATGCAACAAGAAAAGGAACAGTTGCTCATAGAGCAACTCGAAGTGAAAGAAGTAGTCAACATAACACTTTTCTCTATGACAGGCTTAGAACCACAGGCAGAAGACTGAGTCACGCATAAAGTAGAGAAGCTCGCAGAAGCTACCCAACAGCTACAACAAAGAATAGTAGACTTAGAGATTTGCATAGTGACCGACACTCTGCAAGATGTAAGGGATCAAAGAGATGCAATTGCTCGAGGCACAATTGAGAGAATAAAGGCCCTTGCCATGGAATGAAAGCAATTAAGTGATCACAGTGCCCAGACATATGAGCGACTCACTGAGAATCCAAAACTAAAGACACTGGAGTCACAACTCCAAGAGGAGAAGTATCAAGCAGAAATAATACAGGCGCAGTTGAAGCGTTTGTCACCTGTTGAAAGAATGAAGCGATCCCAAGAACAATGCAGTGCTCAACAGCAGGTCCACACCATTCAGATAAAAGTCACGGAAGTGACTCAGAGCCTCCAACCTATACAGAACGAGGCTTGCCATCTATTCATAGAGATCGAAGGCCAATGAGAAGAATTGAAGAAAGTCGTCATTGCAACAGAACAACGCCTAGAGGTACCTGTCAATGAAGCTGTTATCCATGAGTTTACTGAACAGGAGGTCGTGGCACAACAACAAGTCGAAGCAACTTGAGCCAAGCTCAAAGTTTTTGAGGCAGAATTATCCAGATCGGAGTGACTTGGGATGAGTCACAGGTGAGTGTTGGGGCCTGTTGGCCCTTGAAATAAACATGAATTAGAATAAATAGTATTCAAATAAATAAAATAAATATTATCAATGTTGGAAATTCCAAGGTTAAATGTTTTATTTATATTTAATGTGAATTTTAATTTAAAATTATATTAAAAAAAATGTTAATGTAATGATTATCATCTTTAAATTAATAAAATTTTGTAAGTACATTTAGTATAATGTATTATGTCATAAATATTATAATTAATAATTTAATATTGAAATTGAAAATATAATTATTACTTTAGATTAGATTTAAATTTAGAAAATAAATAAATAAATAAAAATAAAAACAAAAATAAATATTTCAAAAATCATTTTCAACATTATTATTATCCTAAAAACTTGAATATGGGAACCATGAAGTAATGAGAGTTCTCTAGGTCACAACTTTGCAACTAGAAGCACATTCTGATCTCATCAATGGTGGTTAGCTCCAGAGGGGGTGTTGCCCTCTCCTACCATAACATTATCGTGGGGAGAAATCGCCCCCCCCTAAAAAACCCAAACAATTCAATGCCCGATAATCAATCAGAACCTTCTCTAATCAAGGATGGATATAAATATGGCACAAATTCTCAATAAGCGGCAACACCGAAGCCACCACAACCCTCACACAAATTGGAAGAGTGAAGATCTAGCACTTGCATCCTGGAGACTAATGAAACTCCTCAGCATGAAATACGATCTACGAAGATCGATGAAACAATCCATTACATGCCATACCATGCACCAATATGAAAATTCATGGGACTGTGGCCATCGAAAAAGGATCTACAATAGTGGATTAAAACCCAATAGAAATTGAAGGGAGACTAGAAATCGAACTTGGATCAAAAGGATTCTTCATTGCAATATTTAATTTGACAGGATATAGAGAACACATCTCCCAGAACATACCCTATTTTTTTCAGCTGTACCAGCCTTTATATTCGCCACTAGACCGATAAATTCATCCATGCGAAAGAATACTTTTCAACGACACCAGTCTGGATCTGTCTGTACTCTCTGCCCCAAGGAATAGGAAATATCTTGGCTACATTTCTAAAAATTGCAAATGCCACACATCAAGGTAGATACACCTCTTATGATAGAATTTACATTTATCTCAACATTTAGAAGCCCCTCCTTGCATTGATATGCCGCTGGAACCAGGATACAGACTGGATCCAAACCATTAATTACGAACACATCCCCTTCTGCTGTAGAAAATGGAATGCCCACCGTCACTCTTTTGAGATTTCCCAATGAATATCCCTTAATATTAGACCAAGAACCAAGCGAGAAAGGATTCAAATGGATTTGAAAAATCAACATCCAAAATCAAAATCCTTCGGAAAAATTTGCAACAACCTGTACCAAAAGGTCCCCATATCAGTAATAGTTTTGAAACTCTGGCAGATAATTAAGAAATAGACACCCCAAATAAGAAACAAGACTAGCCACAAGAGGAACAAAGGCAACATGACAATTCAATAAACCTAGAACATAAAAATCCCCAACAACAAGGGAAAGAAGGTAAAGTGCAACATCCTCTGATCATTAAAGAGGACACGAAAATTACCCAGATGGAAGAAGGAAAATATGATTGTTGGCCCTTGACCAAGTTTTGAGGATCCTTGGTTAGGTTTGACCTATTTTCAGGACTTCGACAGGCTGTTGAAGGCGGAGCGCAAGACGAAGCGGAGATCACGGGATCTCGTCCCCTTTTAGGACCCTTTTTTGGATTCAGGATTATGTAATGGGTATGGGGATGTCAGACCATGGGTTTACCCATGTTTAGGCCCATTTTGTAATGTATAAATAAGTATCTAGGCCATGTAAGTAAGCGGTGCTAAGGCTAGTGTTCTAAGTGCTAGAGTTCAATTTATGTGATCGAAAGTGCTAAGTGCTGAGTAGAGATTTCTTTTGTGCATACTGTATGAGGCTTGTAGAGCTCAGTGCAAGCGATTGTAAGAGATTGAGAAGAGGCTTAGTGCTGTAACCTAGCCCGGGGAAGGAGGATCTAGCGAGGTATGTAGATCTCTTGTCCTCTGCGGAGTGGGGTTTTTGTGGCTCTGTGCATGTAACTGATTGAAGAAGCTAATAAAGAAGACGAAGAATTGGTGGACGTAGCCCCAGGGTGGGGGTGAACCACGTACATGCTGTGTTTCTCTGCTTTGTGTGATGTATTGATGTATTTATATTTTTGATTGCTTAGTGCTTTGATATAGATGAATGATAGGTAGATCTGTTGTTGCTTTGTGCTTAATAATGAGAGTAAATGTTGGATCTAACCTGTGTGAAAGTGCTTAGTTCTTGAATTTGCTAGATCTGATCTATTTCATCGTGCTAAGTGCTATTAGATGCTAGATCTGGTTGAATACTGCGATGCTCTGTAATTAGGGTTTAATTGCACTGTAAACGAAGACTGGATATTGATGAACTATAACTTCTAAGTGCCCTGTTAATGTGTTTAATGTGTTTCAGTCACTAATCTGTGTCCCAGCTACGATTGCAGACACTGGAGTCCTGCAACCACCCCTGCCTCTACCTCGGGTGAGACTTCATCTGCTTCGCAAGTGTTGCTGAAAGGGCCGATAGTTAGGGTTTTGTTTGTGCACTGTTGTAGCGTTGAACCCTAGGTTTTCCCCTATGCCAACAATGATATTGAATATGGAGATGATATGGACCTGGGGGATCTAGATATACACATCATAACGGATGCATGTTCTCGAAAATATGTTAATTCCATCCCAGAAACTCAGATCCAACTTTTGAGGTTAGCTATGCTCAAGATCAAATCTAAGGAGAAACCTGCAACAACACCCAAATGTAAACACACAACATCATCCTCTATTGGTATCAATAATAATAACACAAAATATAATCCCAAAGCCTCGAAAGAGGAGAGAAAAAGAGGAATAAGAACCAACAAGTAAATTATCCAAGAAATAGGAGAATTTTCGGTCAATTTAGGATGCATCATGTTGATTACGAATAAATTATCATGCTCCCCTCACCCTTCTCAATGAAAATAATATTTTGGAACATTTGAGGTATAAACGGCTCGAGCAAACATAAAACTCTCGAATATTTACTGCATAGAGAAAAACCCTCCATCCTCAAGATACAAGAAACCAAATGTACCTCACAAGTCCTCCAAAGGATAGCCACAAAATGCTATATAGGCTATTGCTCTATAGCCATAGACATTGAAGGAGCCTCCAGTGGTCTGGCACTACTCTGGGACCTCAATGGAATCCTCCTTTTTGACTTTTTTTCTACTCAACAAATAATCTATGCTTTCTCTAGACTGTTAGGAAATGATTAGGATGGACTTTTGTCTAATGTCTATGGCCCCCAAAATTATCTAGATATAATTACCTTTCTCCACTCAATTCAATGGTTGGTTCCATTGGTTTACAACACCCATTGGATCGTGGGTGGAGATTTCAACATTATCACCTCGTTGGTAGAGAAAAAAGGAGGAATTCCTCCTCTGGACCCAGATGCAAACCATCTTAAAGAAACCATTTGCAACCTCCTCCTAGTAGATTGGGAGACTGGAAATGGTATCTCTACCTGCAAGAATTGTAGAGGGGGAACTCATTAAATAGACTCATGCCTTGATAATTCCTTCTCTCTAAATTTCTAATTACTTAAAATTGTTCCAATGAAGATTCTATTCTCCCCTTCCATGGTTCTAATCATTGGCCAATATACATCTAGACTTAGAAATTAGAGTAGCTCTTATAAATCATCCTTTCATATTTGAATACTTCCATCTAGAACACCCATCCTTCTAGGCCAACAATTTTCAGTGGGGGAAGGTTGTTGTTATTTAATATGGATCTTGCATATTGGTTCCAACAATGTCTGAGAAACTTAAAGAAAACTCTCAAGATATCAAATAAAAAAAAATTCAGAAATATCTTCCAGACAAAGAAATAGTTGGAACAAGCAATGGAACATCTCCAATATAAAATCATTTTGTAGGGGTGCACAAAGGAATTTGTGGAAGAATAAATCCAATTCAATTCTCAAATAACCATCTGAGCACAACATGAAGAACTAGGAAGGATGGAAGGCACACTCCCCAAGGAGGAGATCACACATCTCAAGGCAGACCAATGTGGTGTTACCACAAAGCTGCACATCCTTCTAGATGCAACACACTTCACCACAAAGGACAAATGGAGCACATATCTACCTAGGAGGTTGGGAACAAGTACCAAGGACCAAGAACTATTCAAATAAGATAGTTGTTAGGGTTTGAGACCTTTTCTAGCTGTTTGTTAGTTAGAATTCATTCACTTTTGATCAGAACCATGGTATGTTCAGCCTATCCTATATAAAGGTTTCTTATTCTACTAAATAAGACGAATGGTTCATTTTTCTTACTCATATCTTGTGTTGTTTTTGTCTATCTCTGTGAATGTTCTTTGGATTTATATGCAGTATTACAGATCAAATGGTATCAAAGCACCAATCCAAGGTGCTTCTTCTCCACTAGTAATATATTTTAGTGGTATATCGACCGAAAATGCAACAAGGAACAATTCTAGGGTGACAATCGATATGAGGAGTATGGAGTGACATGCATTTACTGCACGTCGCTTCCATCTCCTAGCCAATTCAATTCAAAGTACATGAAACCAAACATTCACCAATCCATTAAACTATGTATTCAATGCCCTAACAATTGAAATCTGCGACAATATCCCTTGCCCAATGCACTACCCACTAACATTTACACATTAACCCTTGCCATCATTCTATGCCATAATACATATTGCAATGCTATATGTGCCGAAATCAAATCAAATGAAAATAGCATAGCCACTAACCAACCATATAATAGTTAGGACTAACACTAACACTAACATTGCTTAACTTTTCCATTCACATATAACCTTTAACATATCTCAAACATAAATTCTTTTCCTTTAAGAATTTTTTTCATAGGTTTTCTTCCTTTGTTTTGATTATGTTATCACTAACATATCTCTTGTATATATGTGGCTAGGTAGTCGATCAAAATGATTAGTGATATGATTAAATCATAGAAACAATCAATACATGCCCACCATAACAAAAGAAATGCTTTGAATCGCAAAATCATTCCATAAAATGCATCATCCACCTATTACTATGTCAAAATGAACCCAAGACTGCATTTTCAACCATGAAGGATTGTGTAAGCAACATCAAAACAACAACAAAAAAATGTGTGATATGTCTATATTTGAGCCTCCAGTCTAAAAGGGGGTCCCACCTACTAGTATTATATTATTAGCATAGTTAAATAATATTGATTTTAGCAATACTTTGCAGGAGGAATTCATCATTGTGATTTTAATCATCAACATCCCATTCTTCTATATCATAGCTAATTTTTATCTATTTGACTCATGCAACATTTTTCTTCTATTTCTGTATTTAAGATATAAACATCACTTGATGTCCTTGTTGTAGCAACTACTAATTTTCCAGAGTCTTATTTTCTAATATCACATTTTTAGAGTAAAAAATGAGAATGCGTCCTTGATCACTTGTTTGGATCACACTAAGGAGATTAGGTTTCAAATTTTCAACTAATAGGACATTTTCTACTTTAGTTTTGTCATTTCATAGACTGGCTGTCCCCTTGCCAAGTATTTTGGCAGAGACATCATCTCCAAATGTAATATTTCATTTATTCTTCTTTTTTTAGGATGAAGAATTTGTTTTGATCTCTTGTAATATGTTTTGGACACCCACTATAGACATACCGTTGACTTATTTTATCTTTGGAATGCAATGCAACCTTACCTTTTGTTTCATTTTGTTTTTCTTTCCATATCTTCTTATGCTTTTATTTTAGAAAATTTGAAGTATTTGTCTTCATGGTAGATTCTAATAATTTGAAATTACTAGCTTTATGACCATAATTGTTACATTTGTAACATTCGATGATGTTGTAATCTAGTAGTGGAGAAAATGAATTATATATTTTACTCTTTTGATTGCTACTAGAATTGTTGTTCCTATGGCCATATCCTTAAACACTTTTATGATAGTTCTTTTTATAAGATTTATAGTCTAATGCTTTATGCCCAAAATTATGACAAGAAAAATAGTAGCCAAGAAAGAGATGTTGATACCTTTTTGGAATAGTTCTTCTTGGAGTAGTATTTCTTTTGTACTCATTTCTTTTTGGAGAGAGTGAAGATCTCTGTTGAGTAGAGTCAATATTTATCTGGTTCTTTTCTCTTTTGAAGGAGCTCTGAAGGGCATCTACATAAGTCTTTGGATTTTTATCACTTTTATGTATTTCATATTTTAATCCTTTATTAGTTTCCTTGTGATCATAACCCAATCCAACCTTATTACTTGATGGTATTTGACTGTTAAGGATGTCATCCAATGTTTTTGAACTACTTTCAAACTTTCAAAGGTTAATGCCTTTTTCAAGTTTCCTTCTTAGAAGAACTATTTCAACCTCTAATTTTTCACATTTTTGTTCCTTGTCATTAAGTCGTTTACTTAAGATTTCTTCAATTCTTTTAGCTTCTTGTAGTTGAGTTTTAAATCAACAATTATTTGTTTTGTTTTCTTAATGCTTTTTGAAACTTCTTCTTCTTCTTCTTTATAATCTAATAGTTGTTCTACCTTCTATATATTCTTAGTTATTCGAGGCAACTAATGAGTTATCCTTCAAGAACAACTTCTCCTTCAAATTCTAGAATTTGTTCATTTTCATAATCATTCTATTTAGTAGTGTCAATTTGAGTTTCTATTCCCATAAATAGAACCCCTGTATCGTCATCTTCACTCATGTCAGATGAGCTACTATCTTCTTTAGAATAAAAGCTTTTCTTTTTCTTATAGAATTTCTTTTTGTATTGGGATTTACTCTTTTATGTTCTTTCTGATTGTAAGATTCTTCATCATCACTATATTTTTCCTTGGGTTAAGGACATTTGGAAGCACAATTTTTCCATAGTTGAAGCATTTGAAAAGTAACTTCCCTTTGTATTTTCCAGATCCTTTCTTAAGTTTCTTAATGAAGTTTGCTTCTTCCTCATCATATTTTTTTGAGTTGCTTTCATTCGATACATGTTCATGGTTTTTAGTTCCTTTTGAGACTTTGAAGGCTGTTTCACCTTTTGAATATTTTTCTTGTCTTGTTCTCATTTCATAAGCTCTGATAATCCTATGTAGTTCATACATTGTGAGTTTTTCAAGGTTCTCTCCATATTATAAGGTAGATATTGTAATGACCCAATTTCATTAATTATTGATCATAATTTATTTAGGGTAAATTAGATTAATTATTGAAATAATTAGATTTGAATCTTTTTATTATTTTATTATTTAAAGGCAGGTGTAGGAATTAATGAAAGGATAAGGCATATGGGAATTGAATGGGGGGAGGATTCGAGAGAGGAGAAGAAGGAGGACGTTGGAGGGGTGAGGAAGGAGGATGATTTTTGGGAGGAGAAAGGAGAAACCAAGGGAGGAAAAAAGGCAGCAGGGAGTATTGGTGAAAGGAGGAAAGGTGCACAAATTTTTGGTGGGTTGTTACTACTGGACTGGTTTACCAGGATTTTGGGCTCAAGGGTAAGAAAATATGATTTCTTGGAGCTAGGGAGCCGGAGAGGCTCTATTCCTAGACAGATGGGAGGAAAATGTTCAATTCTCAAGCAATCAGGAAGTTCAAACAAGGAGCAACATAAAACAACATATATCCAAAACAACAAGGGACAAAATCCTACTTCAATAGGTATTCTTTGCTATTTACTATTTCAGCTTAAAATAAAGTTATATATATATATATATATATATATATATATATATATATATATATATATATATATATATATATTGAAATGTATTAGGAGACTATAAGAACTATGGGAATTGAGATTATTTTTGGTTTTGAGAATTAATTGTTTAAATTGCTGAAACTGTAGAAGACAAAATTAACAAGCTTAGTAAAATCCTTACAACTACGCATAACATTTATAACATAGAATTTCTAAGTGCATAAATAATTCATTAGCTTCAAATAAGCATATAAAATTTCAGCAGAATTTAACATTTAACTACAACATAAAAATAACTTAGCAATTTCATAAACAAATTACCTGCTTCTGATGCTAATTTCTGTCGATATGATTGTCCCTTCCCTACTGCCTTGCTGCTGCCTGATGCACTGACCAACTCTGCCCAAAACGACTATCCTCCTAGCCAGATAGGAGTAGCCTGTCTGACTCCCTAGCCCCATGAAACCGAAAGGAATCCTGGTCCCCATGCCCAAAACCCCTAGCAACCCGGTGCCCCCTGCAATGATACTCAAAGACTGCAGAACTCCACCACAAAACCAGAAAATCCAAGCCAAGAAACCAGAACTCTCCCCCCCCTCCAAAATGCTTCCTCCTCCCCAAAATGATGATCCCCCTTCACGTAAGACTCCTCCCATCATATCCCTCCTTCACCAACTCTTTCCCCCTCATTAATTTCCTTATCCCTTTATTCATTATCTTATCCTCTTATTTAATGTCTTATCCTTTTATTTAATGTTTCTTATCCCCTTCGTATACGTAAGTCTTTAATAAATTAAATTATTAACCCCTTTAACTTATTACCCATGTCATTGAATGTGACATGTAATCGATTAATTAATTAATTAATATTATTAATGCTAATCAATATTTAATTAAAACCATATTAGGACAATTAATAATCCTTATACATCTATTTAAGCAGGGTTGTTACATACACCCACCCTTAAGGAAACTTCATCCTGAAGTTAAGGTATCTCATGGTACAAAGGAGAAGAAGCATGGTTCACACATTCATAACAATTAAGCGACATTATTAGTAAGTAAGTCAAGAAAAATCATACATACTAGTGTGCATGTACACGAAATGCATGTGTAGCTAGTACATACAAGTCTCGTGCATGTACTAATAATCAATAACTATCACCCTTTAGTAATTTATGTATGCATCCAATCCCATCAACAAGACTAGTTTTTTATAAAAGACAACAACCAATCAATTGTTTGAGAAACCCTTTAATTACAACTATCCGTTTCAACAATTTTATTTAGACAACTGTGGTTTAGTTATGAAATTATGAATATTCATATATACACATTTTCTTTTTAGAAGGGAAAACATTAAATTTCACCATAAGACAAATCTCCATACTTTCTCAACTATTTCTACTCATCCTTCCTCCCTAACTTACTTCCATCTCCATTCCTATCCTTCCTCTGCTAGACTATCTTGGAGCATCAATTATATTGACCTAACTCCAAATAGAACCCGTAAGCGGAAGTGTCATTATCTCGACCAAGCTTCCCTAGCAGGCAACTGAAAGTCATCATCACATGTCTTGGGGAGCGTGAGCTAACACCGTCCTCCCATGACTTCAGGTTTTGGAGGATACATGGTGGGAAATTGCCTCCACCCCTCCTAATCATAACTAGGGTCCACACCCTACAATGGAATATACAGTGGCATTGTGTTGCTGGGGGTTTTGTCATCGTTTATTCGGTTTTGGGCAGTCTTATCACCTGAAATCCTGCACTGGTCCACATATCATAGCAATGCATCCAAACCAATATAATTTCACATACAAATATTTGTACCATAATGTTTCTTGGCTAGTGATCATGATATCCACTTTCATCATCATTATCCCTTGGCTATTTCATAGCCCATAACCTGTATATTAGTCTGTAACACAAAATCATACATTTCTATGATTTATCATCATGTAATTGCATACAATCATCATTTCTATTTGGTATCCTTGTATCAACAACTTAACATCAAAGTTTTCCACTTAGAAATAGATCTCATAATATCCCATAATTCAATTTTGACACCCATTCATAAGATTATAATTTACCAAAATAGATTGCATCATATCCAACATCATTCTAATAGCATTTAAACATTCATTAATTTCACATTCACACAATATGTCGCATCATATACATCATCATCAATAACATTTAAAAATTCATAAAACTTACATTCACATAGCAGATCACATTATATACATCATCATCAATAACATTTAAACATTCATAAAAGTTCATACATTTTAAAGTTTAAGTGTATCACTTAATATTTCCACCGTGACTAGAAAATAAAGTATATAGGCCTTAGGTAATCCTGGCTATCTAAGTCAAAAGGTGGTGTTACACACACCCCACCATCGAGAAACATATTCTCGAGGTGGTAAAAAAAAACGAGGGATAGTCTCGTCATAATGCCTCGGCATCTTCCCAAGTAGCATATCCTGGACTATACTTGTCCCATTGGACCTTAACTTGGTCTACCAGACGGTTCCTGAGCGGTCGGACTCTACGGTCCAATATGTATAACGGTTCTACCGTGAGGGTTCCCACGTCCGATACTTTCAATTCCTTCCAATTTAGTTTATGGGATTCATCAACAACATAATGATGTAAAACAGATACATGAAAAACATTATGAGTTTTATGCAAGTGGGGTGGCAGTACGAGACGATAGGCAACGGGTCCAATTTTCTCTTGGATTCTGAACAGTCCTATAAATCGAGGTGACAACTTTGTCCCCTTCCCAAACCGTATGCTACTCTTATTAGGCCTGATAAGAATGAAAACCTGGTCTCCCATTTCATAACTTCGGTCGGTCCTGTGTGCATCCGCATAACTTTTCTGCCTATCCTGTGCTTCCTTTAGTCTCTGCCTAATCTGAATCACTTGTTTCTCCATCTCTTGAATCAATTCTAGCCCAATTGTTACTCGGTCTTCTAGTCTATCCCAACTCAACAACATTCTGCATGGCCTTCCATAGAGAGCTTCATAGGGTGGCATTCCGATGGAGCTATGAAAACTGTTATTGTAGGCAAACTCTACCAAAGGTAGGTACTTCTCCCACTGGGTTTGATTATCCATGACATACATCCTGAACATGTCTTCCATGACTTGATTTACTCTCTTGGTTTGCCCATTTGTCTCAGGATGATAAGCTGTTCTTAAGTTCAATTGAGTCCCCAATGCTGACTGCAAACTTGTCCAAAACCTAGAAGTGAATCTAGAGTCCCTATCTTAAATGATCTTCTTAGGTATCCCATGCAAATGAATAACCTTATTTACAAACACACGTGCCACATCAGTGACATCGTAAGTGTCTCTAACCGGAATAAAATGAGCACTCTTGGTTAACTTATCCACTATCACAAGAATGACATTGTGTCTATGAGATGTGAGCGGCAACCCCACAACAAAATCCATAGAAATGACTTCCCACTTGGACATAGGAACATCATGTGGTTGTAGGAGGCCTGCCGGGTGATGGTGGTCAGCTTTCACTTGCTGACACTCTAGGCATTTGGCGATGAAATGGACTGCATCGCGCTTCATGCCTGCCCAGAAGAAGAGATTCCTCATGTCTGCGTACATTTTCTTCACACCCGGATGCACACAATAAAGTGCTCTATGGGCTTCCTTTAGTATGATGCTTCGAATATCCCCACTTTCAGGGATGTACATCCTTCCCTGATATCTTAACAGTCCGTCTGCTTCTAGACTATATCCTTCAAACTTTGGATCTAACTTCGTCCTACTCTGGAGGTTTCAAGTAACCTTTAAATACCAACTATCTCCTTGGAGTTGTTTCAACACATGTTCCCTCAGATTGACCTTTAAAGGTACCAAGGAGAAGATACGTGGTCTCCTACTCAAGGCATCTGTGACCACATTTTCCTTTCCCTTGATGTACGAAATACCAAAATCGTACTCACTCATAAACTCACTCCATCGCCTTTGCCTGGAATTCAGATCTCTTTGAGTGAAGAGATGTTTTAAACTTTGATGGTCTGTTTTAAGCTCAAAGTTTCACCCCACAAGATAGTGCCTCCAAAGTTTCAGAGCTAGCATTACAGTTGCCAAATCTAAATCATGAGTCACGTATAACTCTTCATGTTTCTTCAAATTCCTTGACGCATAAGCTATCACTCCTCCATCCTGCATTAGCACGGCCCCCAAACCTTTCTTCGAGGCATCCATGCAGACTGTGAAGTCCTTTTTCATATCCGACACTTGTAGAATTGGAGCACTAGTTAGTAACCTCTTAAGCTCAATGAATGCACTATCACACTCTTCTATCCATTCATACCTGACCCCCTTGCGCTGCAAGGTGGTGATGGGTTTCTCTATTTTGGAGAATCCCTCCACAAATCTCCGATAATAACCTGCTAGCCCCATGAAGCTTCTCACCTCATGGGCATTTTTTGTAACTGGCCACTCCATAATGGCCTTTACCTTTTTTGGGTCCACAGAGATTCCTTCGCCAGAAATGATATGACCTAAATAGTGGATCTCTTTCTGGAAGAAGGAACACTTTGAAAAATTCCCATACAATTTGTTCTCTCTAAGGTAGGACAACACTACTTGTAGGTGTTCCTCATGTTCTCTTTCATTCTTGGAATAGATGAGGATGTCATCTAGAAAGACTTGTACAAAATGGTCTAAGTACTTCTGGAATACGCTGTTCATGAGGCTCATGAATACGGCTGGTGCATTGGTCAATTAAAAAGGTACTATGAAAAACTCGTAATGTCCAAACCGAGTTCGAAAGACAATTTTTGAGATATTTCCTTAATCCTTAACTGATGATACCCTGATTGCAAATCGATCTTTGAGAATATCGCTGCTCCTTTCATCTGATCGAAGAGGTCATCTATTCGTGGCATTGGGTACCTATTTTTCACTGTAGCACGGTTCAAGTCCCTGTAGTCTATACACAGTCGTAAGGATCCATCCTTCTTCTTTACAAAAATTACTGGTGCGCCCCAAGGTGAGACACTGGGCCTTATTAGCCCTAAGTCCAATAACTCTTTCAACTACATTTGCAATTCACAAAGTTCCAGCGTTGTCATCCGATATAGAGTCTTGGAAATTGGTTCTGCACCAGGTCTTAGCTCAATAGTAAAGTCAAGCTCCCTCTCAGGAGGTAACCTTGGTAACTCGTTCGGAAAAACATCCTTAAATTCTGACAATACCGGGTACTGATCCAATGAGGGTCCCTTCCTTTCATTCATTGATTCCACTACATAAAGTCGACACCCTTGCCTCAAGCATCGCTTAACCTTAATAGTTGATATGAAGCGTAGCAACACTTTTCTCCGTACACCCTGGATCTTTATTGGCCTTCCTTCGTCGTCTACACAGAGAACCCTCTTTGCGAAACAATCTACCAAAGCTCGGTGAGCTGATAACCAATCCATTCCAATGATTAGGTCATATGCCCTGAGAGCAATGACGTATACCTTCAACCTGGTAGTACACACTCCCAAGTCTACTATACAATTATCAACACTATGTCCTACCGCTTGTTTTTCTCCCGAAGCCATCTCGACTTGTTTAAAGTCATCGTGCTCGTAGGCTTCCAACCCACTCTTTTCTAATGCAGATGGTGAAATGAAACTATATGTCGCACCAGAATCAAATAAAACCTTAACATTGATATGATTTAGCGTACTTGATGACTCCACCACCGTAGATTGATGTTCGGCCTAACGATTATTAACCTCTACATAAATCTGGTGGCTGCTACTTGCTCTCCCCATTGGTGCCTTTCCTTCTCTATGCATGAACCCTGATTGTAACTCTGGGCAGTCACGCTGGTAATGGGGTCCTCCGCACCCCCAATAGGTAACACAAGATTAAACTTGTGCATTGTTATGTGACTGTCTCTGAAATGAGTTCCTTCCCCTGGAACCCCTGCCCCTACTAGCTGTTCCCTGAGATGGCCGTGGACCTGTCTACGTCGTTGGTGATGAACGGGATGCTGCACTCACTGCCATTGAAATCCCTGTGACTACTGTCCTTGCCGCGACTCTGTTACCATATGGCAGTGGCCTTGAGCCCCCTCCCCTGGGAAATGTCCTAGGGGCCTTCCCGACGAATCCCGGACGATGCGGAAATGTCGGTCTTGTACCCTCGATTAAGTTCATGTGTTCCTCTGCATAACACACATTTTCCACAGCTTCCTCTATCGAAGATGGTTTCCACATCTACACCATAGCTCTGATCTTAGGGTTTATCCCATAGACGAAGCGTTCTGCCTATCGTTGGTCATTATCCATATACGAAACATATTTGACCAATTCCATAAATCTGATCTCATATTCTTCCACAGTTTTGTTTCCCTGTACTAAGGCATGAAATGACCCTACTTGTTGTTCCTCGTAGTATGCTGGCAGATATTTCCTTCGGAACCTCTCCTTGAAAAGTTCCCAAGATACTGTGTCTAGGGTAAGATGCAGTTGTCTTTCCAGGTTACCCCACCAGTTCAAGGCGCTGTCTCTTAACTGAAAAATTGCGATCTTTGCCTTTGAGTTGGACACATAGTCCCTTAAGGCAAAACACCTTGTCATGCCTTCCAACCACGCTTCCACGCATTCACTGGCGTGACCCCTGACAAACTCCCGAAGTTTGATCTTCTGCAATTCTCGAGTGATGTCTTCGGGTGGAGGTCCTCCCCCTGAATCCCTTGATGCTTCTGGATTACCTGTTCCAAAAGGTGGGGGTTCCACTTCGGTCCCTGCTGGTTGTTGCCCCTTTAAAGTCTCATTAATGGCCTCCAACGAGCGCAGTATGAGAGCTAGTTTGGGCGATGGTGGTGGTGGTGGTGGTGGTGTTGGCAGTGCTTGTGATGACACTCCCCTGCCTCGATTCCCTCGAGTCCTGACCATCCTGTATGCTTTAACCTGCATCAACCAAAGTTGTCAGGGTGAGTTCAAGGACGTTTCAAATTGGTGCTACTCAAACTAGAAACAGGGTTAGGCATAAGTTTTCTTTACTTGTCTGTAAACAAACATTACTCTCTTTAGGGGATTG
>ML809444.1:41751-53953 GCA_009831015.1 Picea engelmannii | reverse complement strand
AGTTTAAAACCACTTAATTATTAATTTTATCAAATCAAAACAAATGATTAACAAAAAGGTTCAATACACATAATTTAAATATGGAAAACCCAACTTCACAATTTTTTTTCTTATTTTCAATAAATATTACATTTAAATTATCAGCTCCAACTCAAAGGAAACACCAATTCCTTGTTTTACTAGCAGCTACTAGAAGGAGGCTACAACCCTATTTTACCAACATCGACTGGAGGGAATCACAAACTCCCTAGTTTCTTCAGCTATAACTAAAAAGACGATGCAACACCTTGGTTTACCAACTTCAATTGCAAGGAGGCTGCAACCTCATTTGCAGGCTCCAACCTTCCCTAGCACCACCCAACCGTTCTTTTTATGATAAGTAATTCAATCTTCAAATATTCATAATCTTCTTTGGATTATGCTACATGTATTCATTTACTTTCTTGTCCTCTGGCTCTGTTATTTATCTTCATATTTCAAACATAGAGACACCCTCTCTTTCAATAAGAATTTTTTGTTTATACAGTTTTCCAATCGTCATGTACAACTTAACAATCACACCTTTTCAATATAGGAATGTATCTCTTCGTTATAAGTATGCTCTTTTTCAATGTAAGATATTAATCATACTATTTTAATTAATACAATGCCAATGAACCATTGTGCCTTTTAGATCATTTAGTCATGTTATCAATTGGGTCAATAGATTTTGAATATCATGATTTTAATTCACTTTTTACCTTACCATAGCTAAATACCACCATGGTTTGCAAATACCATGTACTCTTTCACTTTTTTCCTTTTTCTTTAACTCCACTTTCTTACCTTTTTCTTTATTCTACTTTTATATTTAATCCTCTTTTACTTAAACTACGCTTCCACATAACTTTTCAAATTTTGTTATTTATTAAAGTCATATTTATATTTAGTCCACTTTCACTTTGTTTCCACTTTTGTATTTATTAAAATGATACCAAGGTCACATTTATATTTAATCACTTACTAACCGTTGAAATATATTTGATTACTTACTAACCTTTGACATATATTTGATCACTTACTAACCTTTGAAATTGATGACAATTTATTCAACAATTGACTGTGCGAGATTGTTTGGGTTTGAAGGGTCTTCCAACTTCGACCTGAAAAAAATGTTGACCAAAACTTGCTATGAAATATCGACTACCATGTTGATATGTTAGACTCAAGGGTTCTCAGTGCTGTATCAACAAATTCCCCTTCAACTACACTCTGAAATGATAGTGCACGAGAAATTATTCAAGAGAGAAACTCACCAGTATTCGTTCTATTCATTACGATCCTATCTTAACAGAATATACAGTCACCGAGACAACTCAAATAGAATAGTGTAGTAATTGAAATTGTCTCATTCTTTCATTCTTTCAAAGCATTATTTCTGACATTGTTGGTGAGTAAATTCTCCCTCAAACATTCCTTCTAACTATCGGTCACTAAAAAATTCGATCTGGCTTCCCTTTTGGTTGAATTTCCTTCCCCCTTTCGACCGACAAACATCCCTCAGTTGACTCAACCTGGATAACATTTCGACATGGATGAATTTTGACTTGGATAAATTTGACTTGAGGCATTTTGACTTGGTTGAATTACGTTGTCTTCGACTTGACTTGCCGCGTCTTCTCGACTCATCCTTATCAGACTCGAATTGACCCATTTCCTTTTCGATTCAACTGGCGGTTTGAGTGGTTGACTTGCATTGTCTCCAACTTGACTTGCCGCGTCTTCTCGACTCATCCTTATCTGACATGATTTGACCCATTTCCTTTTCGAATAAACTGGTGGTTTGAGTGGCGAGAGTTTCATTCTTTCAAAGTACTCGACTAGGTAGGCGATCCCCTATATTCCGGTAGTTCACTATGTTCCTGTAACTCAATATTCATGTAGCTTTTATTGCAGTTCCATTTCATACTCCACTATGGTACTTCTTGTCTTCATGTTGACATCAATTACAACACGATATTTCAGTCAAGTCAAACCATAGATATTCATTGATTCACACTAGGCATTTCAGGTGTATGAATTTGGTGTCAACCATTAATTTCACCTACTCAATGAGCAATTCCTTCGATGGGTTACGGATTTTGATGGTTTGTATTTCTCATATTTGTGTTGGAATAATAATAGAATGATTAAATGGAAGTTGGTAGAGAGCCAATTCCATTCAACAATGCATGGGCTATTTCACTTTCATGTAAATTAAGTAATTGATTAAAACTATTGTGGTGGAAAAAGCTTCAAAAATACGTCTAGCATCCCCTCATTGACATAAGGAAGGGACTTGCTACTCTACAACTTCTCTTGTTTAGTAAGGATGTCATCTCGTGTTTAATTTGAATTCTTTTAAAGGAGCCGCTTCTATGTTTTTTAGTAAGGATATCATCTGTGAATGCAAAACATATCAAAACAAGGCAAATATCAAAACATATCATCTGTTAGTCCCTGCCTTGTTTTCAGAAGCATGTTCGGCCTCAATTTATTATTTTTATAATTGTTTAAAAAAGTTAAACCTCAATTAGCCTATTACACTATAAAACTATAACCACAATAATTTTCATCGTCTATTGGGTGGCGTTGGGGTGAAAAGATTCTTAAAAATGAAATTTATGATGCAAGCTTAAAAACGAAATTTAAGATACAAACTTAAAAATGAAATTTAAGATACAGAAGAAATTAGTAAATTATTCAAGCGAAACTAAATCTCAATATTGTTTAGTGTGAGGAATTAAGGTTTGATTCTCAAATCCAATTCCCAAAGGCAGTCAAGTTTCCAGCAAACTTTTATGTTCATGACAAACTCTTGACTGTAAAATTTGAACGCTTAAAGTTTTACCAAAGAGCTTTGCTTATTCATTCCGATCAATTTCTTTCCTTTCAAATCTTTAGATTCCAGTACCTACGTAAGAATTCATTCTCTCTCAACGTTCTCTGTAAATTGTTGGTCAACTTCGCCTTAAAAAATATAATTGAGACTTCCTAAAATACAACGTCCTCAATAACGAGATTTCATCGAAAATGTGATCCATGGGTGGTATCTACAAGAGTTGAACCCTCAATCTCTGATCCTTGAATTACAGTAGCACTGGAATAAACCTCCCTCCCCTCTCATAATATTACATATAATATTTTTTAGGTTTTTGTTCTTACTAATGATTTCAACCACTAACTTGTGTCAAAGGCAAACATAGTCGTTACGAGTTGATGCAGAGGCCCATATTAATAGAGTTGTAGCTTTTAAGTGAGATCCGTTATTCGAATTTTCTAACACGTGCTAGTTGTAACACACTTTCAGCACCCCGAATAAAACCAGGAGCAAAGCAAAGCTGCATAGAATTGGCCTGGCATAATAGACTGATTTTCTAATGATTCAATAAATTCTCATGTAATTTTTGGAATTTTAATGTATTTGTATAGCGATTTTCTGGGTCCCTTGTTTCTTCAATTGTGCATTGCATGACAATGTTTCTGGCAGGCTTCCTGTTTAGTGGCCATGTAAATATCAGAGTCTAGGAAGTGATGCCTGTATTCATTAAAATGGATGCATTTTTTTTCCGAACTTTCTGGTTGTCTTTAATATCAACCATATAATCTTCATTTTGTGCAACCTGCCAGAAATATATAGGGGCACTAGTGTGGTTGAGTTGACAATATTTACGTTTAAAGGGTACACCTATTGACAATGGGCACAATTAATGATCTTTTAACCTTATTTAACCTTAAACCCTAATCTGATGGCTATGCATTGAAGATGTTGGCATATTCTTAGTCTTCCTCCAAAATCATGGGCACAATTAATGATCTTTTAACCTTATTTAACCTTAAACCCTAATCTGATGGCTATGCATTGAAGATGCTGGCATATTCTTAGTCGTCCTCCAAAATCAATGGATCAGATTTATTGTTCATAACTTTCTTGCATTTATCAAGACATCCGTTAACATGTTTACTTTTTAACATTTACCTAATCACATTAAAAAATTATTGTCACTTTCCATTTATCAACCTAATACAGCCAAACATATTACCACAAACGTTTTATATTAAAAGCACACATTCTCAACCGTTCGGCGTTCTCAGCCGCGACTTACCGGCTGTGCTAGTTTAATATCAAATAAGAGTTATCTTTTCACGCTTCGTATAATAGTTTAATATCAAATAAGAGTTATCTTTTCACGCTTCGTATAATGGATTTCGACGTGTTGGTATTCCTTGGTACGAGTTCTTGTGTTCTTTGCAGTAAGTTAGTAAAGATTGCTAGGTTTTAATTAAGAATGGAAAAATAGTTGGCATGCAGAGCTATTGAATAAATAGAGACTCGACCCTTTTGGATCATATATTTGTTTACAATTATACTATTTTAATATTTTTACAATCCTTCTATCTACTGGAATATTTTTATAGTGGCCCAAATAAAAATAATAAAATAATTCTCATATATTTGACTTCAGTTCAGTTCAAGATACAACGTATCATCATTATTGCCATTTGTTCGATGCAATTATAGGGGATGCAATGTGTCTTTATCATTTCCATTTGTTTTTAATTGCTCCCAATCTAGGTAGTTGTGTCATCGCGATATGAATCCATGCTAGCCCTCATGGAAGCTTACAGTTGCAGTGACCTCCATTGATGTTACAAAACTCGTGCACATCTATGTGAAAAAAGAGTTGGAAATTACAATTTCAAGCCAGCTAAAGAGCCACTCAAGTTGACAATTACAGGGCAGAATGGAAGGGGCAGTGCAACAACAGCAAAAGACGGCATGCTCGATCCATAAAACTTCACGTAACATGCACTTGCCAACAGGACGGAGGAGGAAGTGTGGCTTTTCCAGTATCAACCTGCCCTAGAAAACGTTGACTGTAGGTGGAAGTTATTGAGGAAGGGGGCAAGGACGACCTTTTGAAGAATGAAGACCAATTCGATGTTACATTTGTAATGAAGTTCATTTAGCCAGAGATTTCCCACACAATCAGACAACTTGAGGAAATAACCTCTTGATGCAACGAGATGTACCAAAAGACCTCACTGGGGTCATCCGCAACGTACCCACGTTGTTGGTATCTTAATCTTGTCACAACAGCCTGTCATCGTGAAGGACAGCGCAATGAGAATTGAACTCGAGACTTTAATTAATTTGTGTTCATAAGGCAAGGTGAAGTAGTATGGGAAGGTTTGCTCTAACCTTCCTCCAAACGAAAACTAAGAATATGAGAAGCTCATTGCCTATATCTTCAACAACTACATGCACACTGCAGGGACTATGTCTCCAAGTAACATGTTTCCACATGAGAGTCTTTCTGACTTCAGAGCCCATTTGTTCCGAGATTTCTCCATATTAAAACTACCCTATCTCCCTTAAGCGTGAGTTTGACAGTTTGAAGGAAATTAAAAGTCTCTACACCAAGGGAATTCCAAGCTTGGCTGACATGGGAATTTTATTACTCAAAGAAGTCCTTCCTAAATTAGTTCTGAATATAGACGACCAAGAAATACTGCAGTTTCCAGTTTCATATATTATTAGCCAGATTTGCCATCTCCGCCAAGCAGGGACAACTTCACCGCTAAGGACAGTGATTCCTCCAAGACATATTTATTCACTAACACATCGGATTGAAAGTTTAGGTAAGTGGCCAACCTCAACCTCAAAAAAATTGGGAAGAATGAATTTTATTTCTCAAATTCATCGCTAAATTCTTAGAGAAATAATTGTGTTTTCCAAACTGAATGTTGAACGTGTCCGATTGGAGCATTAAGGAACCAGTCGATTTGTTGATTTTGTACCTTGCTATAAAACTATTATGCATTTTTTGTTTCTTAGTCATACTCTTGGAAGCAATAAGTAGAGCTCTTAGCCGTTATAGGAGTAGCAGACAACATCAACAAAGCTAGTAGTTGTTATAGGAGTAGCAACAACGTCAACAGTAGTAGACAGCTTCAAGGGAAAAAACGAAAAAACAATATCGAGCCTGAATAACGTAGTTATGAAAACAAATTCCTACAGATGAGATTTTTCATATAGGTTCTTTTAATTTACCTTGTTTGATCCTTGTATCGTTCATATCATCATTCTGCAGTAGGTACTCTTCTCAAATGCATGCCCTCTGCTCGTTTTTTGCTAGAGTGAAAATTCTTCTTCATATCTTCTTTCTGTAGTCGGTACTCTTCTCAAATGCACGCCCTCTTCTCGTTTCTTTGCTAGAGTGAAAATCAAAGCTCGTTTCTTTGCTAGAGTGAAAATCAAAGGTTCGTTGTTTACATGAAAGGTTCATTGCTTATGCGGTGAGGGGTTCCTAGACCCAAACTGCTGCATGTTTTGTTTAAGCTTCTGCTCGATTTTGATAACATATCGATAGGTTATGCCCAAGGATGAGATGTCCAAAAAATTCCTACCACAGTGTGGTCCATCTTATATACAAGTAATCATAACTTCCAACATGGTAGTATTGTTCCTTAATAACATCCCTAGAGGAACCCCAAGTGGGTGCAACTGCAAATAATGTGGATCCCTCTATTTCCTTTTTCTCACATAAAATTTGCCACCAATATTTGACATGGGGGATGGCCTTAAGGATCACAAATGTAATTTTTTCTCTATCAGAAAAGTTGTGGACAGAAAAATACCCTTTTAGAAGGTTTAACCATTTATCTACGTGATTGACATCTGTTTGACCTTCAAATATAGGAATATAAAAATTAATCCGTGCCTTGAAGGGGGCGACACCTCCGCTTGAGGTGGATGCGTCGCTTGTTGGCAGCCATCAAAGGATTTGTGCAAAGATGTCCATCATCTCGTTCCTTTGTCGCTTAAGGGATTCCTCGAGTAACATTTTGAAAGGATCTCCTGTCCCGTCGTCTTTATTTTTTCCCACCATGGAAGGTTTCTTGGGCATGCAAGATCAATTTTTCTCAAGAGAAACAAGCTCGAAACCCAACTCTCTACACCCTAATCGTGTCAGGGACATGCATTAAAAAAACGACAAGCAACATACCACTCTGATACCATTGATCCATATTTATGAGTAGAACAAAATGAAACAATAGATGTATAATATAACATAGAGACACATTGAAAAATAACAGAGATACAATAAAACTTGGCTTCTATTAAATAATAAATATGTTGAAAACTGTAAAATATAGTCTGAAAACAAGCTTGGTAGAATGGTGGCAACTTATCTTTGAGAAGAGATGTGACGGCTACGCTCATTCACAATAATATCAGTACAATGAGGCTCTAAAGAAATTTTTACAATAAACATGAATTCCAAAACCCTATACATTCAAAAACATAACTCTAGGAGATGAAGCATCAAAAGTCATGTGGGCCCCATTGGGGTAAGTTAGTACATCAACTTCCCGGGGTCATAACTTCTGCATACAATCTCTGTTTAGGGCACATGATAGCTTGTTGGAATGGTATTGACGAGGAGATTCATTTAGAGGGATAAATTAAAGCCTTTGAATATCATTGAGGTTTTTGATAATGAAAAAACATCATTTAGACCCTCAAAATGGTCCCAAAAGTTCAAGAACCGAAAAAATGCTAAAAATAGTAAGTTGCCAAAAAAAATTGTTTTGAGCCAGTTGGAAAAGGTGGGTGGCCACTGATATCCTCTTGGATCATGGATTCTCATTGTTCCCATGTTTAAAACTGAGGATAAAAGTAATCCCTCTAATTATAGGACCATTATGATTAGCCACATTTTAGTCAAGCTATACATAAGTATTGTAGAAAATAAGATCGTCATATTGGTTGAAATCTATGGAAAAAGAGATAAAGTCCAATCCATATTTAGAGAATATCATTCAACTGTGGTCAATCTTGTTATGCTTAGAATAACCAAAACGTAGTTTCACAATAATAAAACCAATATTGATATATTCAGAGTCAACTCACACTTGCTCATATTTTTTTATCTGATCACCAAACATTGAAGGAAAATGAAATTTTGGTAGTAATATATATGCATATATAATTCAATTGAAAAAATAAGAGGATTTATATTTTTTACATGCATTTTAAATGGTGATAAATAAAATACTTTAATATTAACACCTTCAAGAGAGAGAGTATACCATCCTATGTAGAGCATAACTTATAACTTCTAAAGTTGTGAGATTTGGCATGGTTAAATCATTGCATAGAATTAAAATAATTTCCAAACTTCCCATCTCTCATGCACCAAATTGGAAATCACATAATTTTAATATATAACTTCCTCAACTTAATATCCAAATTATTAAGACATTTAAATGTAAAAGACATTTAAATGTAATTTTGGAAATTTTATCAGAGTTTACGAGTCTTTGCCATTCATTGAACTTTTCTCAAAAAACATATAAATATATAAATACATATATCAATTTGGGAATTTTTTTATTTATTTACATTATTTTCCAGAACATTACATTTCTTCGAGATAAAATACTTCATGGTAAAACTATGTTTTTACCAAAAATTACTATTCTCCTTTTTTATGCACTTCTTTGTTATTTTAGGGAATAGTTACCATATTCAGTTCTTCTCCTTTGGAAATTAAATTACTATGTAATGCCTAGTAAAATTCCTTTCTTACAAAATATAAATAAAACTTAATTAATTACAATGCATCCAATTTCTAATTTTTTTTTTATTTCAAATTAGGAACTTGAACTTTATTCCTCGTTCTTTGCTCATTATTTATTTTTTAAAAACACTTTGAATTTATTTAACATTTGGATTATTTTTTCAAAACCAAATATGGGTATGCACTTCCCTCTAATCATAAAGCCTAACAGATCTCTTAGGACAACAAAATAGCTAAGACCATCTTATCAATCTTCAAGTTTATATTAGCAATTGCATTCCCCATTTACCAAGATTGTTCTGTGAAGACTTTAGTGGCTTAGTATTTACTAATAACTCGAGGAATTTTCCACATGAACTACTATATGTGACCAACCAAACCAACACTGTGTTCATACTTTGAGTGACAAAACATTACTAACAACTATGTAACATACCACATTTACACATTTATTTTTTCTTTTCGTTAATTTAATGTTGTCTATTGGTTTAATTATTAAAATAAGCCACCAATGATCTATAAAAGTAATTTTCCTTCAACATTCTTAATTCACCATCCTTATTCCAAAACATCATATTTATGGTTTTCGACATTTATTCACAGTTAATGGGTTTTTTATTGTTTCAAAGTGATTAGAGTTTATTTTAACAAAAATAGGTATATATATATATATATATATATATATATATATATTTATTTCAAAATACTCTCTACAGAATTGTTTTTCTTTAAACGAAAGTCATGGAATACATATTAACTCTTGGAAAACAAACTTATATCATTCTACGAAAATTTCAACTTCCAGGTGCAATTGTGTTTGTTTCATTTTCTTTCATCAATTATGTTCCATAGTGTGATTATTGGAGGTTTTATGTTTATTTTGTTTATATTGTGAGTTTGTTGAGCATGCAATGCATTCCACGCATATCACCCAATAATTGTATTCGTCTGGAAATGTTCAATGAGGGATATCTTTTCTACTCCTCCTTTCTTTCGTAGGAAAATTGCACGCGCAGGTGAATACTTGCCTGGTAAGTGAACACAGGTGTTTTCTTAAAATCATTTTGTTATTTGTGCTCAAACAAACTTGGGTTCGTTTTCTTCCTCTAACTTTCGTTGTTGTGTAAAGGTTTCCTAGTTTAAACTCATTATTTAGCCATTAGGAAATTTTCGTTAATGTGTACGAGTATCTCCTTCATTACTAAATGATAATATTACCATTCTTTATATATGGAAGCTCTTCTCAGATTTAAAAGTTTTCGTAAGCCCTTTCTTTAATCTTTGCATGTATTTATACTTCCAAACATGGAAGTGTTTTTTTACTTTGTGGTTCTCTATTTGAATAAGTTCCTTTTCAATTCCATTCATGCAAAAAGGGAAGTTTTGGGTTTTCTGGAACTCCCCCCCACACCCTTTTTACCGTTAGCTACCTTGGATTTGTATCAGACTAGATCTGATTCTAATGTAAACTCTATGACCTAGTTCTGTTTGTCAACAAAATGTATATTCATTTTGGTTGCTATATCTTTATATAGTATTTAGCGTTTTAATATGATATCTATTTCTAATGATGGGTCCTTGGCATTGTATGAGGAACCCATTGTATGAGGAGCCCATTAGGTCTTCTGTCCCTTCAGACACTTTACTCAATCAAAACCATCGAAAGGAATCAAATCAATTCTTTCTTACAACACATGTAAAGGATTATATATATACAATAGTAGTTTCATACATTTTCTATAGTTCAAACTATCGAGACTCTATATTAACGAAGTTGTTTGATTTCACAGGAAATAGGGCTCCCAAGAGTTTATCCAGATAGTTTCGGCTGCTGGAATCTCTATATGGGTAAGTTATGATAAGACAATCTGAAAATCGTGGTTTCCATTCATCTTGAATTCATATTATTTACAAGATTACTAACTCCCTCTATTTATTTATGTAGGGCTTGATCAATCAATACGTTGTTATCATGATTTTTGTAATGGAGGTATTCTGGTTCCAAATTTCTCTTGTTTTGTTCTTTTGTTCCCATTGAGACATTGAGTATGTGTAAGGAAAAAAATTCTCTTTAAAACTTTATGATTTGGGGGGTTTCTCCTAGATTGGAAGTTATCATCCGAATGTTTTTCCCTTAGAATGATACTTTATTTTTTTTCTGCATGCTTCAACCTAAAGGCTAAACATAAGTGGATTTGATTAGATAACCATATGTTTACAAAATCCTCTAAGTTTTGTTGAAATTCCTAAGTTTAATACTTCAATAATCGTTCGGTTTCGTGTTTCTATGATGTAATCATAAAACTATTTAGTTCCCTCCGTTCTATATATTTTTATTTATAAGGATTTTCTGATTCAACAATATGTGGTTTTTTTTTCATATTTGAATGTATCAAATTTATTATTGTAATACTACATCTAAAATACATAATGTACTTCTATTTTATTCATATCTAAATGTATTGACATGTATACAACTATTCTGAACATAATAATCTCACACATATATACATATTTCGTCTCATTTTATATATATAGACACACACACAACACAAGCTAATGTATCCCACAAGAATGGAGTTCTTTGATAAAAACATGATATAATATCATGTATTGAAATATGAGTCTTTACATCCCTTGAATATAGTAATTTTACTTGATCTCTAACAAACAAATTATCAATATGTATATATATTTGTATTGACATATCCTATAATAACATTATGCTGATTTATAATAAGATACAAAGCATTCAAAATTCATTTGAGCAAGGAGAGTAAACATATCTATATAAAATCTATATAAAATCTGACACCCCAAAAAATTGGAACAACCACGTTCCACCTAACTATAGATACAAAAAAACCAATATTACTTGTCCTTATCATAACAAATATATCGATCTAACAAAAACTTTGACCTCAAAACAAGAACTTTGGCCTAAAAAACCCATATTTTTGCATAAAAAACATGAAAATCAACCCCCAAATAAAAAATTGGTGCCACTGGTAGCACCATTTTTTCAAACGGGTTCAAAATTACAACATTTTTCAAACATGGCCTTCAAAAACTATACAATAGCTCAGAAAAACCTTATAATCACCACATAAATAAAAAAATGATGGTCCATAATTTTTTTTCAAAATGTTAAAATTTTAGATAATTTGAATTCGTACTTTTAGCAGTTGGTACCATTAAAACAAAACCAAAAAATCAACAATCAAATTGAAAAGTATTGCTACCTATAGCACCCATTCTAAAATTAGGGTATTAAAATGACACATTGTTATAAAGTGGTAAAATGAATCATCATTACTGTAAACAAAATCATAAAATCAACCCTTAAATGCTTACTTTTTAAATCTTAGTTTATCACTCCAAGCATAAGGTAATACATAATTCCATGAAAATATCACACTATACTTTAAAAAATCAACATCACTTTTTAATATATTTTTACTTTTAATAAAAAAAAGTAAATACAAGTTACATTCAATGGAACATAAATTATTTCTTAAAAGTATTGTTATATTGTCCATATTTAAAACATATGAGATAATAAATTTTATTATATTCTCCATAATCAAAACATATAA